>BLSH010245037.1:398199-441723 GCA_018402905.1 Glandirana rugosa | reverse complement strand
AGGGATTTGGGGTTAGCTCATTTTTTTACTGCGATACCACAACAAGAAGTGAGGGGAACAGATGTCACTGGGACTGGAAGGTACATTCAGAAACATGAACCAGTAAAGATGATGTGAATCGTCTTGAAAGGTTTGTGACCTCCTCATGTTGGCTGGAAAATAGTTCTGGGGTAAAGTAAAAGCACAAGAAAAGTCATTGAGCGAATAATGGCAATAGAGAAATAGGAAGGCAATGGTAAAGCCAGTCTTACATGGACTGAAATTCAGCTGGCCAGCAGGTACCGGTCAAATTTCAATCCATGTATGGCCAGGCTGGTTGTACACAAGTCAAAAACATCCATTATTCACTATCCCTCTAAGCCAGCCTTTCTCAACCTTTTTATCTCAGAGGAACCCTTGAAATGATTTTTGGGGTTTAGGGAACCCCTGGTAAGATTATTCCATAGGGGGTCATTTAAAAAATATCTCTTAGGGGCCGCACACGAGATAAGAATATTGGATGCTAGTCTCATATCCAAAATGAAGAGGTTACTCGATTTACGAAAATTCTCATACAACAGAATACAACTTCGGAAATGATGTAATGTGTTGCATTGTATTTGTGTTGTATTTTTGGACAAACACTGTACTGATTAAACGAAAATTGTACGAGAAAAATGTTTGCGTTTGTCCCTTCGTTTAACTTTGGATGAACTGTCGTGATCGGCTCTTGAAAGTTGTGTACTAAAGATCAGATTATCGTACAATCGCTTCGAAAGTGGTATTTTTCATCAGATTTTCTGATTGGATGTACTAGGCTTTACACTGGTGGTGGTAAGTGGGAAGAATGCTGGCTCTGCCAAGTGGCATTGGACCTGGAATTATGCGGACGCCATCAGATGGGAGGTCAGTTAGCCAGAGCTCAAGGATCGCCTAGCCACCTCTGGAGGATCCCTGATGGAAAATGGCTGCTCTAAGCCCTTTAGGCAGTCAGTCATGGCCATAACTTTGAGGTTTGAACATTAAATTAGATTGCTCAGTTCTGTAGATACTGTATCTCCACAAGCTTAGATGTCCAGCCTGATTGGGTGACCATTCCATGTCTATGGTAGCTACAGACAGCTCTTTTTTTTTGGAGGGAATCTAATTAAAAATGTTTTCAAAGTCTTTTTATGAAAAGTGTTGTTCCTCTCTTACCCTAGATCAGCCTTTCTCAACCTTTCCAACACAGAGGAACCCTTGAAATAATTCTCCGGTCTCAGGGAACCTCTGCTAAAAATGTAAAATCTATAACTCATGATACATCAGTGTGATGGCCATTGGGAAGAATGCTCCTTACACTTGTAGTCATTGGGAAGAATCACATCCTTACAAATAGTTAAAAAGATCAGTGGTATCATTGGGAATTTATCTGAGAGAGAGAGATTGACCATTGCTCAAGGAACCCCTAGCAACCTCTGGAGGAACTGTAGGGTTCCAAGGAACCCTGGTTGAGAATCCCTGCCCTAGATAAACTCTAGAGCAGTCTGTCCATACCTCCTTTCTCCCATTGGGCACTAACATAAGCATTTATGTGCAAGCTGGCCAACAATGTGTCTGAGGATGGTAGACACCATAAGAAGTCCCCTACGGATGTCTTAGAACTTTTCCTTGCACTCATTAATTGTTTTTAAAGTTTACTCTTACTAAGTTGTCTGGATGTGTACAGCCAGATGTTAATTTTAGTGGTTACTAGGACAAATGCTTCTCTGTTGTGAATTATTTAATATAATTAATACCAGGATGTTTTTCTGTCTTTATGAAAATATTTTCTTAGCAATAATGAGTAACACTTTTACAGAACATCTTGTGCTTCAATGCTGTAGATTGTTTCATGCATAACTCTGGAAGTGCAGAGATCAACAGCTCGAGCCCTTGAAAAATTTGAGAATTTCTTGAGTGGTTGAAGTGAGACTGTACCTTGCCCTAGAGCAGGGGTAGGCAACCTGGGGCCCTCCAGCTGTTGCAGAACTACAAGTCCCATCATGCCTCTGGGAGTAATTGTAACTGCCAGCCTTGCAGTGCCTCATGGGAAATGTAGTTCCACAACAGCTGGAGGGCTACTGGTTGCCTACCCCTGCCCTAGAGGTCTGCGTGAAAGCCCACCCTTCTCGTTGCAGACAATTAGCATCCCAGTGCTGCTCTGACAACCACTCAAGTCAAGTGTGGTACCTCAAAATATGGGGGAGCATGTATTTTCCCTTCCTCCTACCATGAAGCACTGTGTGCTTGACTAGCCATTTGTCAGGACCGAATGCTAACATATAGGCTTGGCATTGTGCAAGCTTCAACTAGACTTACTTGGAGTTCACCAGGATCTCTTTCACTTGGTGCATGGAGGTGAATGGGGCAGCAAAGGGAAAGTAAGCACTAGTAGTAAACTTGCTACTTGCCCTGAATGGTTGAAGTATGAGTTGCATCTACCAATACCTGAAATATCACTTTTGGGTAGACTGATTTTTTGGTGTTTGCTGCTTTAAAAAGATGAAATATAACAAGTTGCTGTGGTTAACACAGATATCTTTGGTTCATGAGTCCCTCAGTGGTACAACTAGTTACTAATACTATATGGTGATTCAGACTACATAATGGCTGTGCTCTCTTTGTGGGTCTCAGTCTTAGTCCCCATTCACATTTGAGTGTAGCGTTTGTAGGGAATTTTGAGGGTTTACTTTGTGGATTTTTCACACATAGAAACATAGAAAAGCGATGGCAGAAAAAGACTGAGTAGTCCATCGAGTCTGCACCTTTTTATTTTATTTTTTACATTAACGTCGTTGTCTCACAATAGGTTTATGTTTATCCAAAACTTGTTTGAAGCCATTTACTGTTGACTGTCTCACAACCTCTGTTGGTAGTTTATTCCAATCATCAACCGCCCTTTCAGTAAAATAATACTTTCTAAGATTAGGTTTGAACTTCCCTCCAGTTAGTTTGAGGCCATGTCCCCGTACAGATTGTAAAATAATCGCCAAAAGCGTCCTATTCTGCTATAAAAGTAGTTCCTTTACCTTTTAGAGCTTCAGGCGTTGAGCTACAGGCATTTGAATGTTCCAATGTGAACAGGGAATTTGGCTTGTTGAGCATTTTGAAGCTTTAGGCCTCATGCACACAGGACATTTTTACAGCTGTTGTTAGGGGCGTTTGACATTTTTTAACTGCCTCTAAGTGCCCCCCCATGTTAGCCTACGTGTCCATGCACACATAAATTGTCAGAGGCGTTTGGCGGCATAAGCGTTTAGGGGCAGTAGAAAAAAACCACAGCCTGTGCTTCCTGGAGCAGTAAAAAACGAGCTGCAAGAAAGAAAAAAACGTCCAAAACATGGCTAAACGCTGCAAATCGCGTCAGCCGCGTTTAGCCACTATTGCCGTTTTTAGACAATTTTACATTATAGGGGGTGTTTATAATTGAAAAACGTCAAAAAAGACAAACACGGCCAAAGGCTTAATGGAAAAACATGCGTTTTTAGCGCTGCTGTAGTGCTGACATTTTTAAAACGTCCTGTGTGCATAAGGCCTTAAGCTTCAGGCTACAAACCACTTAGGTGTGAATGAGGTTTTAGGCTTTTTTTGAGTGGCCCTTCGCCTTTATTTTCCATGGGGTGGTTGGCTATAGATGGCATTATGCCCCATGATCTTTCTAGGGTGTTGTTCGCATTATCTGCAGTGGCCTGCATTCATCTGTACAGATCAACGCAGGCTCAAAGTGAGGGCACATAGCAAACCATTGCAATGTGTTAACACAAAGTGTATTAACGTGGTTAACTTACCACATTGCATGTTACTGCAGTAACATGTGTTGTGTCACGGCAGCCCAATCATTTGAAATGGCTCCCTTGTGTACTTAAATGTACAAAAAAGGTAAGTTGCATTACATGCACACACATAGCTTCCAACTGTCCCTGATTTCGAGGGACTGTCCCTGATTTGAAGCAATGTCCCCCTGTCCCTTTTTCCTCTTCATTTGTCCCTCATTTTGATCTGATCTATATAGTTGTAAATAAAATGCACTATTTATCTTTCAAAAAGTGTTTCCCAGTGCTAAACCTTTAATAAAATTTCTAAATTGCTGCATTTGTAAATTTCAAAAGCCAATAAAAGGATTAGTAGAGGTAAAAAAAACCCTTGTGGGGGCGTGTCCTATGCCTACATACTTTTGCTGGTAGGTGTCCCTCATTTCCATTTCAAAAAGTTGGGAGGTATGCACACACATTGCAATGTATTGAAATGCAAGGTTCATTGAGGTGAAATATTAATGGCATAGCAGCACCAGAACGTGCAATACGTCTCTTTTTGCTGGTTGTGCTATTGTGTGCATTCCCTCAGCACAACGGTGTGAACAGAGCATGCTTGATGGAAGAATTGTCTGTCTATGTTGCCTATAGCAACCAATCACGTTTTTTATAGTTTGGTAGGAGATTGTAACTGCTCTGGTCTCCGCAGTCTGTAGTCGTTTTTTTATCCCTTGGGCCCTTTGATAAATGAGACCCTCTGTGTTTTCTTGTAAGATTCTTTATCCTGTCAGTCAGAGTCAGCCATGTTGAACGAGACGAGCATTTGATGTTTTCATTTGGAAGCCAAATGATTGCGCAGAGGACAGAGGTTAGCCAGGGACCATGGCCTGCCGTCTGTGGCTACACCTGTTAAGTGACTGGCATATTTGGAAGCGATCGGTATAAATAGCAAGCCTTCAGTTTGATAGAAACATTTCACGGTCCCTTCTGTTCTACCCGGAACAGCTGGCTCTAGCTACAAATAGGGGAATTCCCAAGTTTCCATCTATAAAACCTGTCACATCTTTATATTAATGACAATAAAAAGGCCTGCACTGACCTGCAAGAAGACACCCCCTCCCGTTGCAACCCATAGCTCAATAATAAGTGTTAGCTCTATCAGCGGGCACCCTTTACCTCCTTTTTTGGACTGTGCAAACGGAGCTTAATAGTAAATTAGAGACTTGGGCAGCATAATAGACTTTTATTGAAACAAGATGTTTCCCTTTATAACAAATAGACGCAGATTAATTACTTGAAGGGATGCTATTTATTGGCCTTTTTAATAGATATCATTATATATTGCATATAGTACTATTGGATATCATACTTTGAAGATGCAAGAAAGTTTAAATGAGAAAGTCCCAACACATTTTGTAATAAATGGAGAGGTGGCATACTCTTCCAGCTTTTTAAAAATGTGCTTATAGTTACGGTTATGTGAAGACAGATGGCAGCCAGGCACTCAGTATAACCCTAACTTTCCCCCGACGCATGCATGCTTTGTACAGTGGGAAATCTGGACCTCACTGCATGCTAACATGAATTCCACTGCTGGAACATGTGTGGCTGTATCAGATGTACCGCAATGACTAAAATAAAACAAATATACATGGGACTGTCTGTGGTTTGACAGAATTGTTCCTGGAAATTTCTGTCCCTATTTTCACTTATGCTGTCTCAGTCCTTGGTCAGAACATTCTTCAAAGAACCTTCAGTGTGTCAAGCAATGCATATAGAAAATTAATTACACCATACAGAAAGGGTGGTAGATATCTCTCTGAAAATGTTGGGTTGTCAAGCCTAATGGGATTCATTAGAGTGCCAGGACCTGGGACGATTATTGGGTGACATTGACGTGCACTTGTTCCGTTTGAGGCTGACAAAGTCCTATCTTGGAATGTTCTTGCAAGAAGCTTCAGTGTTTGATGGAAGGCATATAAAAAAATAACTATGCCATACAGAAAGGGGGATCATAGACAAGTAGACATTTATAGCCAAGAACATTGGGCTGCCCAGTCTCATGGGATTTCTTGGAGTGGCAGGACCTGGGGCGATTCTTGGCTGACTTTGACATACTCCTTTGTTGGCTGAGGCTCATGAAGTCCTGTGTCGGAATGTTCTTACAAGAACCTTCGGTGTCAAGACAGGCATGTAGAAAATGACTTACACCATACAGAAAGGGTGATCATAGACAGGTAGATATATCCAAGAATATTGGGCTGCCTGGCCTCATGGGATTTGTTGGAGTGGCTGGACCTGGGGCAATTCTTGGCTGACATTGACGTGAACTTGTGTTGTCTGAGGCTCACAAAGTTCTGTGTCAGAATGTTCTTACAAAAACCTTCAGTATATCAAGGAAGGTATAAAGAAGATTACTTACACCATACAGAAAGGGTAGTCATAGACAGATATCTATCCCAGAATGTTGGACAGACCAGCCTCATGGGATTTGTTGGGAGTGGCAAGACCTCCTTGGGTTAATCTTGGCTGATGTTACCGAGAGCTTGTGCTGTCTGAGATTCATAAAATGTTTTAGAATTTTCCTACAAGAATATTCAGTGTGTCAAGGAAGGCATACAGAAAATGATTTACATCATACAGAAAGGATGGTCATAGACAGATATCCATGCAAAAATGTTGGGCTGCCCAGCCTAATGGCATTTGTTGGAGTGGCAGGACCTGGAGCGATTAGTGGCTGACATTGACGTGCATTTGTGTTGTCTAAGGCTCACAACGCTGTCTATTGGAATTTTTTTTACAAGAACCTTCAGTGTGTCAATTAAGTTTGTTAAAAAAAGAGGTATACTATACAGAAAGGGTGGTCATAGACAGATATCTATTCAAAAATGTTGGGCTGTTCAGCCTCATGGCATTTATTGGAGTGCCACAACCTGGGACAATTCTTGGCTGACAATGAGGTGCATGTGCAGAAATTCATGTTTCATTCATTCCATTGAATAGAGAATTAGTCCTATGCAAGGGGATATCTTCCATCAGGTTGGAAAATATTGGTAGTAACAAGCACCTGTGACTCTGACCTTCACTCGTTTCTACTTCCTGTGAGCTCAGTAAAAATTAATGCAACCGCTATTTTCAAAATCAGGAGCATTGCCTGCTATTATCAAGTCTTTTATATCTATACACTAAAGCTAGCCATACACTATGCAATCATAGTTTGCACAATCTCCTTTAGACCTACTGTCAGCTATATAGTGCCTGACTTGATACAAACTGAATTGGTTTTGGAAGCTATGTTCTTACATTACAATGGTAAATCTATTTTTCCCCCCATGCAGTGGGGCTGTAACCACACTGCATGGGTTAACTGTTAGTTTTGTCTAATGGTGAACACAGAGCCGGTACTCACCCCATCCTTTGATCGGTGTTCCCCCACATCCAGTGTTGGACTGTTCCTGACATCTTCATGTCCAGAGCCGATCTATGGACGTGATAATGTCATGAACAGTCCACTGTACAAGACTGCGTGGGTGAAGGGGGTATGGCAGGAGCCAAAGGGACCAGTCTTGTGCTGGGAGGATTAGGTGAGTATACAGTATCTTGGCTCTCCAAACCCCTAGACAAAAACAACCAGTTAACCCATGCATTGCGAGCAAAAATAAAAATTAGATTTACCAAAACTTTGTAATACAAGTTCCACATGGGGCGGAGTGAAGCATGTTGAGGGCGTTGCCTAGCTGGAGTCCAGGCTGAGGCTGCCATTCATCTCATTTCATGCACAAGGGTCTGCTTCATGTTGTGCTGCTTATGGACCTTTTCCTTTGACATTGTTGCAGCTTGAAGCTAGGACAAGCTCCGTGTCCCTGCCTGCACTCATAGCGGTCTAGTTGGACTAAACCTCTCTACCTGAGTGGCACATAAATGATGTCTTTTAAGCATGACTTCATATGGTCTTTGATGCAGAAGGTGTTCCAGCTGGCTTTCAAGCAGTGCTTCTTTTGGAAACGAATCATTGGGGGACCAATCACAACCAGTCATATTCCAACACTGCAGCAGACACACCTCCCCTTCTTGACAGTACAAATCTATGTGACTTTTTCTGAGTGGTGTGGCTGTTACTCAGCTCTGCCAGCACAGTGCACTGCAGTGCAAGGGCAGGGAACAGCATTTTAACTGAGAGAAATAGGTAAGAAAAGGCATTTCCAATCAGAAACTATTCACAAACCAAACCGTGTAAGGGTACAGGACTATAAAGAGATAAAAAGGTGTGATGCCCGTATAGGGCTTTAAAGCTGAACTCCCTGCAGAGTTAAATTTAAATACATTCCTCAATAGTCACAGCGTATATATACTTTGTCTGTACCAATTGCTATAGCAAACCCAAATATTACATTATAGCAAGTAGCAGTGAGATCATCACTGTGCTGTACATAGCCTGTAAATGGAGCAGAGTGGATAGGGGAGGGACACAGCAGGTCCACCCACTACTACAGGAGGGGGCGTAGACAAGACCAGTCACCCTGCAGAAAGAGAGAGAGCAGCAGTGACCGGTCTTTACTAAAGAGGGAAAGTGCAGGTGTTGTTTCATGCTGAATTACTGCACAGATCAGGAGTTCAGCTTTAGCACTCTCAGCTGCCTGACTTACTAAGATATATTTTTTTAACATAGTCAATATTATTGGGGATACAAAGATTGAATATTATATACAAGTTGGTGTTTGTTTGCTAGATAGCATGAGCTCAGATGAGTCCAGGGGATCTGCGATTCAGGTATTTGTTTAGACCAGAAACAGATGTTTATGCTAATTTATCCAGCTTTGTGCAGAAGTATTCCTGAGCCAAATTATGAGAAGCCGCATAGCTCAAGACTGATAAACGTGATTGTTCCCCAGCTTTTTGGGCTCCTCTTTGCAGTTGATTACCCCTCCTGCTTAAGCAAGGACATGCCTGATATCACCTGTTAGTAATTAGGAACGATCCCAAATTCCAGGCCTCCAAAGTGGAGCTCGAGTGCCAAGGGATTTCAAGCCTACACCACATGCTGTCAGATCAAGTGATGTTCTCCAAATGCTTTAATACCTGGAAAATGCAGAATAGCGAAAAATAGGGTGTAGGATTCGGGGTTTAGCTCTATAGCTGACGTTAGACAGACAGATACATTATCTTTCTCAGAAGGATGGTCTGCTTGCTCTTAAGCAATCAGAGTGGCTTTATCAGGTCTTGTCATGAAAATGACAGTTGTACATGCTCAGTACTTTTCCCCTTTACTTATATAGAGAAGTGAAGTCTTGGTTTCACCTACAATGGGACTTTCATGCATGCCAGAACCTCCAGCGATAAGATACATGTAACTCCAGCTGCTGTTTGCTTGTTATCACCCAAAAAGTAGTCCCTTTACAGGACTGGTACTGATCATGTGATTATCGTAAAAGGTTCCAGTAAGCCCTAATTTGAATAATTTAAACAAACACTCTAGAATGACCTACTGTATATTATTTTCTACTGGACAAAATACAGTAAGGATCAGCACTAATGTGCTAAAAACCTTGCAGTGTAATTATTTAACCTGGAGGGAACAGAGTTTTAGCAGTGAAACTGCCATTTTAACTGCCATTTTTTTCAAATTTCACTTATCCTTTTTGCCCCCCTATCCCTAGAATATCATGCAAGAGCCAGTTTTTGAAAGGAGCCAATTAACCTACCAGAAGTTCACAGTGCAGGACAAAACCAGAGTAGGCCCATGCAAGCATAGGGATGTGCAAACTTGATTACCCCTCATTTATACAATGACATGCCTAATATCACCTGTTAGTTATTAGGAATGAATCCAGATGTACTGCCCTGGGGCATTAGTGCTCCATAGACTCCTGTGGACTTATCCTTTAAAACAGCGGTCCCCAACCTTTTTGGCACAAAAGACCAGGTTTGTAGGCGGAGGGGGGGGGGGGGGAATAGCTGTTGATTTGGTGTTAGCGCTTCAAATATCTTCTTAACACCATGGTGGATGATATGGTGTCTGCATGATTGAAGCGTATTATTTATATTATTACATTGTAAAATATATTAAAATAGTTCAACTCACCATACTGCTGCTTGTCACTTGTCGCTGTAGCCTTCCACCAGATGCAGTTTTTTTTGCTGTAGGCTGCCACTGCAGCCCCCAGGTGCAGCTTGTCACTGTAGCCTGCCACTGCAGCCCCCAGATGCAGCTTGTCACTGTAGCCTGCCACTGCCGCCACCAGATGCAGCTTGTCACTGTAGCCTGCCACTGCAGCCACCAGATGCAGCTTGTCACTGTAGCCTGCCACTGCAGCCACCAGATGCAGCTTGTCACTGTAGCCTGCCACTGCAGCCCCCAGATGCAGCTTGTCACTGTAGCCTGCCACTGCCGCCACCAGATGCAGCTTGTCACTGTAGCCTGCCACTGCAGCCACCAGATGCAGCTTGTCACTGTAGCCTGCCACTGCCGCCACCAGATGCAGCTTGTCACTGTAGCCTGCCACTGCAGCCCCCAGATGCAGCTTGTCACTGTAGCCTGCCACTGCCGCCACCAGATGCAGCTTGTCACTGTAGCCTGCCACTGCAGCCCCCAGATGCAACTTGTCACTGTAGCCTGCCACTGCAGTCCCCAGATGCAGCTTGTCACTGTAGCATGCTGCTGCAGCCACCAGATGCAGCTTGTCACTGTAGCCTGCCACTGCAGCCCCCAGATCCAGCTTGTCACTGTAGCTTGCAGCTGCAGCCCCCAGATCCAGCTTGTCACTGTAGCCTGCCACTGAAGCCACCAGATGCAACTTGTCACTGTAGCCTGCCACTGCAGCCCCCAGATAAAGCTTGTCACTGTAGCCTGCCACTGCAGCCCCCAGATGCAGCTTGTCACTGTAGCCTGCCACTGCAGCCCCCAGACGCAGCTTGTCACTGTAGCCTGCCACTGCAGCCACCCGATGCAGCTTGTCACTGTAGCCTGCCACTGCAGCCCCCAGATGCAGCTTGTCACTGTAGCCTGCCACTGCAGCCACCAGATGCAGCTTGTCACTATAGCCTGCCACTGCAGCCCCCAGATGCAGCTTGTCACTGTAGCCTGCCACTGCAGCCCCCAGATGCAACTTGTCACTGTAGCCTGCCACTGCAGCCACCAGATGCAGCTTGTCACTGTAGCCTGCCACTGCAGCCCCCAGATGCAGCTTGTCACTGTAGCCTGCCACTGCAGCCCCCAGATGCAACTTGTCACTGTAGCTTGTCACTGCAGCCCCCAGATGCAGCTTGTCACTGTAGCCTGCCACTGCAGCCCCCAGATGCAGCTTGTCACTGTAGCCTACCACTGCAACCACCGAAAGCAGCTTGTCAACCACCAGATGCAGCTACCACCTCAGCAGGAGCGGTAAACTGAAAACTGGCACATGTGCTGCTGACACAGGGTTCCCTACTATGAGAATCTGGAAGCGGACCCTACAGCGGTGATGCGGGCGGTGATGTCAGCAAGCCAAGTCTGTGCTCGCTGGCCGCTCACCTCCTTCCACCCTCAAACAGGCCATGGACTGGCACCGGGCCGCAGCCTGGGAGTTGGGGACCCCCACTTTAAAGGCTTGTTACATTTTCTGTGTGGACAAGAGAGTGTTAGGAGAAGGTTTGAAATCTCTCCATTTTTTTAGGAAAACCTCTACTTTTGAAAGCCAACTTTTTCCATGCTTGGAAGCTCTGTTTTTTGCTCTGTTGTTAAAGCCCCAGAGCAGAAAAGGTTGTAGCCCTGTTGGGTTTTTATTGCTGTCTGTTTCCCCACTGCGTAGATTTCCCCTGTCCTGAAATCTTTCCAATGGGGACACAAGCAGAAACACATTTGAATATATTGGGAAGGAGCTAGAACTTCCGAAATGTTTTATTGCCCTGCTTGCCTTTCTGTCCTGAAGAAAATCAAATCTTTATTCGGTAGGATTCTCAGGAAGTAGAGGAAATGCGTTAATGAGTTACAGACAAATAAAAACACAACAAAGATGTGACCTCTTTTCTATCCAAAACTAAAAAAAAATGTGGCTGGAGATAGACTTTAACCTCTACATTCCTGAACATCTCAAACAATCCTCAGATCTGTAGCGGTGCTTGAACTGTCTATGGCAAGCCTTGCAGTGCAGCTTTTCTCCTGCTTTGTACTCCACCATAGTCTAATGTACCAACCTTCTTACTGGCCTGGGTGTGAAAGCTCATCTCACTGGAGGTCTATCTGCCAGCTGTTGTACAAATCTTCTTAATCCTTCAAGTGCTGGCAAGTTCTTGCAGTTTTTGGAACAACAAAGCAGAAACACAAGACTACAGCATGTCGAATCTAATGAAATCATATACCCCAAGTAATGACGATTACATTGGTGCCAGCCTCCTATGTATAGCGTGGTAGATTTATCAATCATATATTAAGTAAATACATGTCATGAGATGTGACCTTGAGGAACACTTTCTTTGTCTAATTTGATCACTGATTTCATTGCTCTACCCGAGTAGATCCATAGGGGACAGCTTACTTTCACTATAATTACTTTCGTCATCGCAAATATCTCTCTTCTTGGTTGGTATTAATACATCTACTATGCTCTTTAAAGTGATTAAGGAAAGGATTTTGATGAACAAAATAGCAAACATGTTATACTTACAACATGGTTTTGCACAGAGCAGCCCCGATCCTCTTCTTTTTGGGTTCCCAGCTGGGGCTCCTGGCTCCTCCCCCCTGCCGAGTGCTCCCAATGGCAAGCCTCTTAAGCATGTCTCATCCCCCCCCGCCCCCCCCCCCGGTCTCTCCTCCTTGGCTATGATTAAAAGCAACAGGAGCCAGTGGCTTCTGCTGCTGTGTGAACCAATAAGGAGAGAGAGATGCAGGAGAGCCGCTGCTCTCATGCACATCGCTGGATCGAGACGGGGCTCAGGTAAGTATAAGGGAGGACGCTGCACCCAGAAGGTTTAGAACGCAGAATGCATCGAGGTAAAAAAAACCTTGAGCCTTTAGAACCACTTTAACTTACAACATTCTAGGTCATGGAGTTAAAAAAAAACACATTTCTATATATACTGAAAGGTCCGGCCACCTTCCAGTTATTGCAGTCAGGTATTCACAGCGAAGGGTATTGTTAATACTAGACATACATAGACATTTTAAGCATTTGCGCGCGTACAACCTTTAGGCAACAGCTTGGAGAAGGCCCTTTTCTGTTCTAGTACAGCCCAGCCCCCCCAGTTCTGTAAAGTTCTTGGCTTTGATATGAAGGATCTCAACCCTTCTGAACACCCTTGGGTTTAATTAGAATGCCAATGGGGAGCCAGGTCTTTTTGTCTAACATCGCTCTACCTGACCTCAGAGATGTTCTTTTGGCTCAGTGAGCACAAATTCCCACAGACTCCAAAGTCTCATGGAAATCCTTCCCAGAAGAGTGAAGGCTGTTCTATTGTACCCTCATAGGCGGCATCTCCATATTATTGCCCATGACTTTGGAATGGGACATCCAACAAGCTCCAATGGGTATGATGGCCAGGTGCACACATACTTTTTGCAAAGTGGTGTATATGCTGCCTCGCTTCCCTATGTTTTTTGCCCACCCTACCACTGTTGATGGATGTGTGAACCTAGGTATGGACATTCACATTGTGTCATGGTGAAAGACTTGGGTTTTGACGCACTTCTGACCTGATATCAACCTTCAATTTCAGCCTTGGGGATGTTAGGTGTTTACCACGGCAATAGTGGAGCTGGTTGGCATCTGACCTCTTCGGTGATTTTATTTGACAAATGGGTTGCATGTATCATAGTGGTTCATGGTCAGTTCTGGTATGTGAATGCCTTTTGGCTTTTCTCTGGTCTTGTAATGCCTGCTTGTGGTTTTTATTTAATATTTTTGTGTATTAATTGATTGTTTGACATTTTGAGGGGTGGTCTTGCTGCACAGGGGATTTGTGATTAGTCAAGCTGGGTATTTTTTTTCTCCTTTACTTGTGTAGCTTTATTCTGGTACAATAACTTTTATTGTAATAAGTATAACATCTTGACAAACATTCACCTGCGCAAGGGTATAGTTCAGACAAACTGGGTATTAAAACTCTGCTTCTGTTATGTTCACTTTTCACTGATGCCCGGGGTCCTAGGGACGGCTCAAACATTGCATACATTATGTGGTGGCAAATAATTGTTTACATTTTTGTTTTGGGACATCAATGTGCTGGTAATATTTTTAAACTTCATCTATACGCACACACACACACACACTCATAGGGGTCTATTTCAAATAATATGCCGCCATGAATAAGCCTCATATAATGCCCAATATGTTTATTTCCTATGATCATCAGCTCCATCTAGTGACCATTTTCCGGATTGAGGTATTTTAGGAAAATACCACCTTATGGCCACTGGATGGAGCTGACAATCATAGGAAATAAATATATTACAAAAATGATTTGTGACAGCTGAGTGAATGCTCATAAATTCGCTCAGTACATTTTTTTATAAATAGACCCCATAGTACATATTTAAACCTTTCATTCTTCCTCAGCTCCCAGCTATTATCCTCAGGGCATGCTGAACTATCTATTCCTTGTCCATTTTGAAAAAACTACAGCTTTATACTTCTGGACAAAGAAAAGTCCTGAGAAATGTCTGATCCGTTCACTATCTTACGTGATCTAATTTCTTCCTGCCCAGTGATCCCTATGCTGTGTCAGCATCGGCGCAGTCTGCTTGTAACTCAATATTTTGTGCCCAAGATTACACCATATGCTGCATGAAAAGGACTTCCCACTCAAGTGGTATAATCTATTAGTTATCAAGTAAAATCCTGCCTCTTACAGCGGCTGTGCGCTTAATCTCACGCCTCTGATACCATATTAATCTTGTACGTGTGCTCGCTCAGTGAAATTACTTGACAGCAAATCTGAGCTAAGAGGAGTTACAACTAAAATAGCTGTTCACTCCCTCCTGTTCATTTTGTAGGCTACAGACATGAAAAATGCATTCCACTCATTCGTAAAAGTCGTTTATTAAAGCGGTAGTAAACTGCGGCATTAAAAAAAAAATCCCCTGCAAGGCAATGGCATAATGTGCTAGTATGCATTGCATATTAACTTACCATAGAACAAAGCCCTCCAGTGGTGCGCTGTCACCGATGACATGGCTTCCATCTTCACCCGGTCTTCCTTCTGGGTTTGCGCCCTCCGACAGCTTGAGTGGCCGAGCCGCGATGACTTCGCTCCCACACATGCTTGCGGGATAAAACTGTAATGGGATACCCATCATGTCTAGTGTAGACAGATTAAATCACAGGAATCCACAAATAATGGTTAACGCATTTCACACAGCTTTGTGCTTAAAGCGGAGTTCCACCCAGAAATTATTTTTACATCTTTCAAGTCCTTTGCCTATATAGACTTACCTTTGAAGGAAAAAAAAATGTATACTCACCCTAAGTCGCTTGTTGCTAGGTGGTCTCCGTAATCTGCCCCTATTAGGTCCAAGGCTCTTCTCCTCACTTCCTGCTTCCCCTGGCCTCCTGGGAGATGTGACTAATCATTTCCCAGGAGTCAGTGGGCTTCCCTGTACTGTAAAATCGTATTATTTCCGGACAGGAAATGACACGATTTAAGGCGGACCGAGATCGAGGCGTGCATGATGGTTACCCACCATGCACTTCTTTCAGGAAGAGATGCCAGGAGACTATGGATGGGCTTCAGATGCCCTCACCTAAAATGGAAAAGTTCAGCAGTGAGAGAAACGAAATTGTGAGTAAAAAATACATGTAATTACTAGGCGGTTTGAAAGTAAGGAAACAAAAGGTTATATCTATTTCGTATTATCTGCCACCTTTCACTGCCACATTTGCCACCTTTCGGGGGGGGGGGGGGGGTACCCACTCCCACTTCCGGCTGACTTTGCCAGGGTGAACCCGAGAGCTGATTGAGAAAACAACAACTGCCACTTTAAATATTCAGAGCCCCTGAAAGTGATGGTCTTATTCTTTGTGGGTAATTGTGGGCTCCTGAGAGCAGTCTCACTCTTTCTGTGCCATTTTTTATAATAGAGAGATATATACAGAATGGCTGCAACCATTGTGAAGTGTTGGGAGATCATGTATTAATATAATATTTTTAAAAAAACAGAAACCAATTGGTAGGGGGTCAGGCCACATTCACACCAGTGAATGGGTCCGACAGTTACTTGCGAGAACCCCTGCAAGGGTTCCTGGCAATTAGCTGTGGGAGGCAGCCCCATTGAAAGCAAATGGAGGCTGTTAGTCACACATTTTCTAGGGCTAAACTACAGAGGTTACGAGGGGAGGAGTTTTGGGAGGTGGAGTCATTACAGGAATCACTGCTTGCAGACAGCACACTACCATGGGATATGTAGTCCTTAGAAATTGAGGGAAAACTACAAAGCATGCAGGGAATACAGGAAGTTGCAGAATGAGATGGCCAAGCAAACTTTTTTGGATTGCCAAAAATAACTATTTTTTGCATTATTATTACAATGCTGATTTTATGCATTGAAAATGTGCTCTGACCATAGAGCTCTTTTAATTTATACTTGAAAATGCTTAACACAGCTTATTGAACTAGTCCAATGGTCTAAAAACTACACAACAGGGGCTGGATGCGGCTGGTTGCTTGCCTATATGCGGCCCTTGAGGCAATATCCCCCCCCCCCTCTGTCAGCAACAGTGGGGTATAGTTACTGACACAGACAATCAGGCACTATTCCTCCCGCTAACACCAATGATGGCACACTATTCCTCCCATTGACACCAATGATGGCACACTATTCCTTCAATTGACACCAATGATGGGGCACTATTCCTCCCATTGATACCAATGATGGGGCACTATTCCTCCCATTGACATCAATGATGGTATTCACTCCACTGATACCAGTCATGAGTCATTGTTTACCCCCTTTGACGCCAGGGCATTTTCTACGCCCACTGGCCACAGTGCGACCCCCTAAAGTTTAAAGGACAGTAAATTGGCCCTTTGTTTGGAAAGTTTGGAGACCCCTGCACTCGTCCATAATGTGCTGGAATATTTTTATGTATTGCTTAGCTATATATTGCATTACTATCTGTACAAAGTATTCCCAGTCTCAGATTTCTATTCATTTTTTTTTGTACTGCATTCTATGACATCCTACAGATATATATATATTCCCTCATCTTTCTTTATTTTCATTTTTCCATGATCTGTTTTTGAAGCTTAAAATATGTCATCATATCTAAAGGCGTCAGTAAGGACAATTAAAATAACAAAGTCTCCTGTAAATGTTCTTTCACTTTGAAATGGGAAAAATCTTGAAACTTTCTGAAATCTGAGCAGGTTTTATGGGTTGACTTTTCAAGCTGTAGATCAAAGTTAGGCTTGAAAAAAAAATGTATCTTTTATTTCATACCCAACATCAAAAGATAGGGCTATATTATGAAGATAAATCACAGCAGCTGTGTATTACAGAACTCTAAATACATGGACGTTCTATCATGAAAGGTAAGTGTTGAAGCACAGACATGAGTTTGATGAGTAAACGCCAGGCTAATATCACACGGTGTATTTTATATTGCTAAGTATGAGCTCTCCTCTGGCTCTACTGAATCCCATGGCTGTAGGTCTCAAGAAATAGGTTGCCTTCTGCAGACCCTACTCCTTGTACCAAACAGTGTAAAGCTGGCCATACACTGGTAGATCTCCGGATGAGCATAAGAACATTCTTACGAAAATTCTCAAAACATTTGATGAAAGTACTTTAAAATTGTGTTTGCTTTTAACACTCCATTTTGGAACAAAAGGACTAAAACCACTAACATTGTGAGAAATGTATTTGAGAAAAAATTGTAATCCTGCACCTTCACATTTTTTCCATCACTGCGGTCGAAAACAAGTGTCAATTTGATTCCAGTAATGATTAAAAAATTTAACATTCTTAGGCTCCATGCACACTGGACGCTATCTGGGCTCTTTCAGCGTCGGGCAGGAGACGCTGCTTACAAAACGTTCTTTTGCAGTGTTTTGTAAGCAGCGTTTACCGGCGTTTATCGGCGTCTGCGTTTTTCTTCATTGGCTTCCATTGACTGCAAAAAACGCCAAACACCGATAAACCGGCATTTACCGGCGTCAGCGTTTTTTGTGGTCAGGTTAACGACTTTTGAACACCAAAAGAGCCCAAAAACGCCACTGCTGATAAAAAACAATAAACGACCATGTGTGCATGGACACATAGGATAAAATAAAGGGGCGTTTTTGGGCTGTTAAAAAAAACACCAAAACGACCAAAAATGGTCGTTTTTCAGATACAGTGTGCATGGAGCCTTAAAGTGTTACTGAACCCAGGACCCTGCATTCATTATATCTGGTCTCCCACAGTACACAGAACACGGAAATTCAATTATTTTAGTAAATATAAACTGCTAAATACCCTTTCCTCATCAAGAGTATATAGCAGCCTTGTGACTTCTGTCTGATTAAAGCTTGTAGGAGGAGTTTTCATTCTCATCTGACTGTCCTATGAGTTTGCATGATCCCTGACCCTCTGTCTGGACAGTGCTGATTGGCCCTGTGCTGATCACATGCACCCTCCCAAGAAAAACAAAAAAACTCTCTAGCAATACACACCAAATTGAGCATGTGCAGAGTGACTCCAAAGGCTCTGTACTATCAGCAGATGGATTGAGAACAGTGGAAGAAGAAGAAGATCAGAGAAGACAGGACCATACAGCCTTTTTACACAATGCTGAGGATTAACCTCTTAGGTTCCACAGTGAGTATAACAAGCATGCTTTACTGCATATGCAGACTGATTTTACTGTTGTAGGTTTAGTAACACTTTAAATGAATCATATGAAAAATTTTATATATTGATGCTGTCAACAGAGGGTGGCTCTGTGGACAGCACAATTAATAATACACTATGCCACTTCCTAGAATGTCAGCTAGATACAAGAAATTGAAGGAATGGACTTTTCAGGCATATTTCTCTTTTTTTTTTTTAAAAATAACAATATTTAATTATTACAAATCATTAATGAAAAAAGACTAGTACAAAGATAAAAAAACATTTACATGGGTGAATGTGATTTAAAATTTGTCTCAGTGACCAACTACACATTCCAGAGTTCAAATTGAACCTCAACGGACTGGATTGGTGGACTACACAAAATGTTCCCTCAGTGTGACAGTAACCCCAATAGGTAACACACACATATATATAAATGTATTAGATGACCTAATCATTTGTCATACAGCAATCATATATGGAGGGGTTAATAGAGCCAAACCAGAGATCAATTCTGCTTTAATGTTTAAGAAGTGTATTCAAAGAATGCTCAACTAGTTTCTTGTATCTACCTAGTAACACTTAAAGATGAAAAAGTTGAACTAAATTCTGCTAGTGTATGGCCAACTGTAAAGTGGAAGAAAAGCCTAATGCTGGCCATATACTATACGAAAAATCGGCCGAAATTTGGTCATTTGGACAGTACGTTCGTTATTCGGCTAGTTAATGGGCACAAATCGGTAATCGGTTGGGATGTTTTTGAGCCAAAAAAACTAAGGACATTTTATAATGAGTGATAAATTGAAAGCTTAATATGTTTCCCGTCCAAACTGTTTGCACTAGATATATGTGAAAAAACAAACAAAAAACGAATTCATTTATGTCCATTGAATGATTTATCGGTCATTACGTGATGGCACTATCGACACCCAGCTCATCCTCTCAGTGAGCCGCTGAGAGCCTGAGCCGTCCGCTCCCATCCCTACACAGCCCAGCGCTCCAGTGAGTGAGAGGGGGCATAGCAGAGAGCCGAGGACTGACAGTCACCAGCTGTCTGCTTATGGAGCACTGATAACTGAGCGATCAACAGTCTTTGATCGCTCAGTTCTCAGCCTTAGAGCTGGCGGCGGACAGATGCAGCTTCGGCCCACTTATGTAAGTATGATTAAAAAAAACCAACACAACTTCTCATTTAAAAAAGATAATTCAGCACATACAGGTTATGTGGGATAGGTGAGCAGGGGAAGGAACATTTTTAATAATAGTTCAACTTAGGTTTTTCTTGTGATTTAATTTGTTGGTGCCAAGCAGTCAGCTCAGAGGGACTGTTAAAGGGGACCAGTCTTAAAGAAAATGTAAAAGCAATACAAGTTTATCATCAATGTTAAAAGAAGAGCAAGATGAGGGAGACTATAGAGAGATGTAACTTGCAGTAAAGAATCTACCCCAAGGGATTCTGTTTATCACCAAATATATCATCATTGTAGAACCCTACAATTCAGTTAAGTGAATAAGTATCTGGTTGGCTGCCTATAGACAATTCAAGCATTCTAAGATGCTTCTTCATTCACATTGGTCATAGAGGACCACAACATGCATTTTAGTATTGCCTGGATGAAGAAGCAGTGTTTCCCCCAGGATGGACCTCATGGGCTTCCCAACCTTCAGAGTCCAGATAGCATTAGATGGATTCCGTCCCTAGATATGGCCTCTGCCAATTCTGACAAGAGCTTGCCAACAATCTGTTGTGGAAAAACAAACAAGACATGGATATTGCGGAGGACTCAAGGCTCGGATTAAATGAACACTTGTATAAATAACCTTAGACACGGAGTACACCATGGAGATGCGGATGGATCGCCAGGGATAACAGGAGACTCTGACTTGATTGTCGTTGTAGAGTCTGAGTGCCACCTACTCAACCACTTGAGATAAGATATTTTACCTTTCACTCTATAATACATACTGCAGTCTTTATGGATGCACTGCACAGCAATGCAATCGTATGAACAGGGCTGCTAAAATGTGTGGTTCTTGATTAAAAATTGTGTATTGCAGCAGCAAAACTCATGCTGGAAAACTGACCCTTAGGCCTCATACACACGGACTTTTTCTGACTCTGGCGTTTTTAGCAGCTCTCCATGTTAGTCAATGGCCCCATAAAAACGCCAACATTTTTGAGCTGTAGAGGGCGCCAGCATTAGTGAGCTGAAACTAGAACCCACGGCCAGCGCATTCTGAGGCTGTAACGTTTTGGCATTTTTTGACGCCGAAAAACGTTCACTAACGCCGCACCGGCGTTAACTGGTGTATTTTGACGCCTATGTTTTTAGAATAAAAAATAGCAGAGGGCTGATTTTTTTTAAAAAAAAACACCTATTGACGCCGACGCTCACTAACGCCGATGCATAACGCCTAAAAACGCCGTTTTTTTTCCCTGACGTCGGGGCTGGCGTTTTGTTTATTTTTTAAGAAACGTCCATGTTTATGAGGCCTAAAAGTGTTACTAAACCCAGGAGCCTGCATTTACTATGATTTACTAAACCTGGAGAGTGCAGAATCTGGTGCAACTCTGCATAGAAACCAATCAGCTTTCCGGTTATTTTGTCAAAGCTTAATTGAACAAGCTGAAGTTAGAAGCTGATTGGCTACCATGCACAGCTGCACCAGATTTTGCACTCTTTCGTTTTAGTAAATCAACCCCCATATCTGGTCTTCCACAGTACATAGAGCATGGAAATTCAGTTATTTTAGTTAATATAAACTGCTAAATACCTTTTCTCATCAGCAGTATATAGCAGTCTTGGGATTTCTATCAGTGTCCAGATGAGCACTGGTTAAATGTTGTAGGAGGAGTTTTCATTCTCCTCTGACTGTTCTATGAGGCTGCATGACCCCTGACCCTCTGTCTGGACAGTGCTGATTGTCCCTGTGCACCCTTCCCCCCACATACACATCACACTGAGCATGTGCCAAGTGTCCCCAATGCTCTGTACTATCAGCAGATGGATTGGGGACAGTGTAAGAAGGGGAGGAACAGAGAAGACAGGATAAAACATTAAGGGATTAACCCCTTAGATTCCACAGTGAGTATAACAAGCATGTTTTACTGCATATACAGACTAATTTTACTGTTGTGGGTTTATAACACTTTAATAGTCTTGCTGGGATGGGGATATAAAGAATAACACAAGGGCATAAATTCTTATCACTCATAAGGATGCATGCTGCTCTAGATTCCCTTCAGTGCTGCTCCCTTAAAGCAAACCTTCACCCCGCTCCCTCTCTCACATTTGGATACTAATGTTTTATATAGAGAGATATATTTTTAATATAATAGATTTTTTTTTTTTTTTTGCTGTCTATTCGAGAATAAATTTGTCTGTTGGGGCTGTTAGGCTGCAATATATTACATTTTTAGTTCTTGGGTTTATATATGCTTTCATGGTTTACATGTTATCATGGATTTATGGGGTGCTCTAGGAAGTGTTATTAGCAACAGGACTATACAATCACACAGCAAAACTCAAACTTTCCCTGAGTTGGTTGAAGGGAGCTGTGAAGTCAAGCAGAATAATGCCGCTCAGATTTTGGACTTGTGCCTCCCTCTCCAGCAGCCGAGCAGCAATAGGTAAATAAACGCCATTGTCAGGGTATTTGGATAAGAACCGTGCAGTGCAGAGCAGTGTTTGTTCAGTGCAAATTGAGAAATGAATGTACAAATGGATCTCATTGATAAATTGTTATTATTAAACCTGGGAGCGGATGAATAATGGACTTCCTTTGACCAATTAGGAGAATGACGGAATACATGACACGTGTAGGGGTAGTTCTTATTATTAAATCTACTATTCAGCTCGTATTTATGGGTCTCCTCTCTTAAAGTATATGTAAAGCCCAACATTTTTTTGGGGCCTCATTCACACTTGCGAATAGAACCAACACTGATTACATGAGAGAACCCCTGTGGGCAGTGTCGGGACAGATCATCCAGTGCCCAGGGCAAAGATGCCAAATTGTGCTCCTCCCCATCCCCTTTCACTATGTGCAAGCTTATGAGGAGGAGAAGGAGAGAAAGCACAGCCGGTACCTCCTCTATTCCTCTCCTTGCCGCTTCTGACGCTGGGCTAACAGATGTAGTGATGCCACTGTCACTATTCCTTGTAGTGCCCCCATCTCTACAATACACGCTGCGCCCAGGGCAGCCGCTCCTTCTGCCCACCCCTTGACCTGGCCGTTCTGTGGGGGTTCCCCACGATTAGCTTTGGGAGGCAGCCATATTGAAAGCAGTGGAAGGCTGACAGCACCCACAGCTAATCGCGCCCACTCCGACCACACTTCCTTCAACATGATTCCAGAAGCTTGGCTTGTTGTATTCTAAAATAGAGAAACTTCCATTGGTCCATTAAATAATATGTTAACCCAACATTTCATATTCCTGATTTGTGCCTGCTATACCATGTACTTGTATGAAAAAGTATCCTGTTCTCTTTATATTGCTTCCTTTGTGTGAAATACCTGGTTTTCCCCTCTGCTTTCCTATCAAAAGCTGACAACATTAGGCATGAGAGCACAGCATGGTCAGTTTTCTGGTTGTGCTGAGAACTCCTGCTCTCCACTTACTTCAATTTGACTCCAATTAGACTTCCTGCTGACACACACCCCCCCCCCCCCCCCCCGCAGAGCCATTCCCAGACCAGTGTGCTGCTGTTTCTCCTCCCCCAGCTCTCCCCTCAGCTCTCCTCCCCCAGCTGAGAACAGGGGAGTTTGATCACTTATAGGAAAGGGGAAAAAGGGTGTTTATAATGTTTTTATATGTACTGTATACCCAAATGTTTTGTCGTTCATTTCTACTTTATACTGGATGGGATATTTTACAAGGTGTAGGTTCACATATGGGGGTTGATTTACTAAAGCTGAAAAGTGCAAAATCTGGTGCAGCTCTGCAAATAAACCAATCAGCTTCCACGATTTGTTGTCAAAGCTTGATTGAACAAGCTGAAGTTAGAGGCTGGTTGGCTACCATGTGCAGCTGCACCAGATTTTGCACTCTCTGGCTTTAGTAAATCAACCCCATGGTGTACTTAAGACCCCTTTCACACTTGTGCGAGTTGTCCTGCGACTCGGGACTGCAGAGTCCCATGACAAGTCGTTCCCCATTATTTCCAATGAGCACCGTTCATATCTGTATGACTTTCAAGTAGTGCCGACTTCAAAGTAGTCCCTGCATTACTTTGGTCCAACTTTGATGCAACTTGAGGTCCATAGACTTCAATGTTAATCCCTCAAAGTCTCATGCAAATCGCACCTGAATAATATAGATGTGATTTCTGTACGACTTTGTAATATGTTTTCATTGAGCCAAAGTTGCAACAAAGTCGGACCAAAGTCTTACTGATCCCAAATCACGTCAAAATCGCGGTAAAATCATGGCAAAATTGGGTTGCACAAATGTGAAATGGGCCTTAAAGAGCAAAAAATTTCCACTTTATTGCTACTTAAATGTGCAAAAACTGATAAAATAATGGATCTTCTGTGGTCAGCAGATGTACAAGGACCTATGCATCAGTAGTCCACTTCACCTTCTACCAGCCCAGCCTGGCAGGCCGCTATTACTGTTTATAGTGGGAAAGGGATATTTAAGTTCCCAGGAGCTTCCATTAGGCCCTGGTGGTGAGCGGTGTTGCCTGGCCCTGATTTACTATGTTTGGGGGTCCTGCTATTGTGCAGGCCTCATTCCTTACCTAATGAGACCTCCTCGGCTCTCATGAAAAGAGACATTGTCAGATGGGGGCTCCCTGAACATACAGCATTACACCAAAATAAACACGGAAAGGAGATTTCTTGCCCAGTGATGGATGACGCAACGCACAAAGTGTCACGTTAGAGGTAATTATAGATCTCCTGGGCTGCTGGTTATTCCCCTGTGCCCTCTAATATGAGACGAGCTGTCAGGCCTTACTTTAAATTTCCATTCTACATGTACGCCGGGGAATTACGTACTGACTGGCTCCCTTCATTACTTGCTTGTAACAGTCTTAAAAGCCACTTACGATTAGATTTCTTACTTAATTAATTGCATTAACAAGGGAGGAACCTGTTTACAGAGGAAACATGTTGAATTTACAAGGGGAATTTTACTTTATTTTTATCCGATAGGACATGCTGACACGTTTTCCTGCACAAAGTACTGGCGTTACAAGGTGTATTAGTGAGTGAGTGCGGCCATTTTGGTTTATTAAGGTATTCTAAGGAAACATCAGTAGCAATAATAAATAACCTTTTAAATACACTATGTTACCTAAAGTATTGGGACACCTGCCTTTACACGCACATGAACTTTAATGGCATCCCAGTCTCAGTCCATAGGGTTCAATATTGAGTTGGCCCACCCTTTGCAGCTATAACAGCTTCAACTCTTCTAGGAAGACTGTGCACAAGGTTTAGGAGTGTCTATGGAAATGTTTGACCATTCTTCCAGAAGCGCATTTGTGAGGTCAGGCACTGATGTTGGACGAGAAGGCCTGGATCACAGTCTTCGCTCTAATTTATCCCAAATGTGTTCTGTTAGGTTGAGGTGCAGGCCAGTCAAGTTCCTCCACCCCAAACTCGCTCATCCATGTCTTTATGGACCTTGCTTTGTGCACTGGTCCAAATCATTTGATGGAGGGGAGATTATGGTGTGCAGTTGTTTTTCAGGGGTTGGGCTTGGCCCCTTAATTCCAGTGAAAGGACCTTTAAGGTGTCAGCATACCAAGACATTTTGGACAATTTCATGCTCCCAACGTTGTGGGAACAGTTTGGGGATGGCCCCTTGCCGTTCCAGTATGACTGCGCACCAGGGCACAAAGCAAGGTCCGTAAAGACATGGATGAGTGAGTTTGGGGTGGAGGAACTTGACTGCCCTGCACAGAGTCCTGACCTCAACCTGATAGAACACCTTGAATGAATGATGAATTAGAGCGGAGACTGCGGGCCAGGCCTTCTCATCCAACATCAGTGCCTGACCTCACAAATGCTCTTCTGGAAGAATGGTCAAACAATCCCATAAAGTTAATTTGTGTGTAAAGGCTGTTGCCCCAATACTTTTATTAATATAGTGTATATTAAAGCCCAACACTCACCCCCCAATTATAACTCCCGGAGGCCCTTCAAATGTATGTTATGGTATTTGTTTTTTTTATACTTACATTTTACATAAGTATTCAGACTGGTCATTATCTGCAGCAATGTAAATCCTGTATAATGAATAATAATATATACACTGTGAGTGCAGGGTGCTGTAATGATGCCCCCAGTGCACTCACAGTATGTCCTCACTCTATCAAGTAAAAAAAAAAGCTGGCCATCATTTAACCCAGAGAATCGAGGACATCTTGTGGTGAAGAAGCGCACAGCACCAGAGAGGAATATTGCACCCTGAGGTTCCTTTGACATGGGTGTCCGACCTAACTGGAAGCCCCATGTTAATCTACGGGCAGCCAGATGTTAATAGACTTGCATCTCTTTACATATGATTACCTCCAAGTTCATCCAGGCCAGAAAAAAATGAGAAGGTCCTCACACTTTTTTGTTTATTCATATCTAAACATGATGGACCACAGGTCGTCGGATGTAGAGAGATGCAAGTCCATTTACGGCCATCCATCCACAGATTTAATATGATTTCAGGAAGCTCTAGTTTTTAAGTGCAGAAAAAAATCATCACAAATGTTGCAAAAATTACCTCCATTCTTTTCATGTATCTTCTTCTGATTGGACTAGGCACAACCCATTTGATAGGGGCCAGAGCTGCATTTCTTTTTGGATCACTGGGGTACATTTTAAGAAAAAAATTATTTAACTATATGGGCCCCCAGGAGGGTTATGTCATAATGTGCTAGCATGCACCACAGAGTAGCACATTATCACTGACCTATCAGTCATAATGTGCCCTGCAGTGCTGCGCTGTCACCGATCTGCGGGTCCAGGGCGCTTCCATCTTCGCCCGATCTTCCTTCTGGTTCCCTGCTGATCAGAACTCATTGTACATGATGGCTGACAGGCAGGAGGATGCATTCTTGATAGAAAAGACTGATAGGGTCTCTTCTGTGATAAAACCCCTGCCTATTCGCAAATTCTTTAAAAAGGACTTTAATACCATTTTAAAAACTTAACAGTATAATAAAGCCATACCATTAAATAATATGGCTATCTGTGAGGTCATACTTTTTACATTATTAAATGCATGCACTTCCATATTTTTTTCAAAAGTGTTAAATATTGAGAATTGTAAAATAACCACTAGAGGGAGCTCTGAATTTGAAGGTAACTGCTGGAGACCCTGATAAGCAAAAAAAAAAAAGTATTTTTTTTTTTCAACAAATCACTTATAACATGGAATACATGGCATCATAGTTTATTTCCTTAATATTGTGCCCTGCGTTTGTAAGGATATCCAGACAGAAATCTGTTGTTTTGTTAGTGAATTATCATTTGTTCTCTTCCGTATTGGAATTGGTTCAGATTGCGTTAGAAAGCCACATGACCCGAGGGCTGCATAGAATCCTAGGCAGGGTTAAAGCTGCAAACACACCTGACAGCGCGTAGAGAAAGTCACTAATTAAAGTGTCTGTTGTCTGTACTTTCTAGAAAACCGTCATTCAAATTAATTGGGGTTTCCAAACTGTTGTGCCCCCGTGGCAGATCACACTTTGATGTACAACTGGAATGTGCATTTAACTGAATAAACAGAACATATTTGTTTTATGCCTTTGTTCCCCGTGTCACTTCATTTAGCTGTGTCTAGGACAGTATAACTGGAATAAAATGATAGCTGGGCTTTTATTACCGCACAGTAGAATCCCTATTCAGTTCCATGGAAAGGATGTCTACTGTTAAGACTGGTATACACCTGTGCCAAGACTGTGGATATTAAACTATTTATATTCTCTTAAGGATCAGTAAAAGAGCATTAAAATATGCCATCACCGACCTCTCTACTTGCATTTATGCTGAAGTAATTCATTCTCAAATTTCCTTAACCACAGTACTATCATTCTTTTGTAAAAAAAAAAAAAACAGCAGGTAAGTTAACTAAATTTTCTGGAGCACCGTTTATATGCAGTGCTGTAGAAAACATGCACAGGCAACCAATGCATCCGTTGAATGCCTGTGACCATGCTGACATTAGACCGTGTGCAGATCATAGGCAAAACGTACAGAGTCAATCAGAGTGGCTCTGTACCTTGTGATCACTGTAAAACAAACACCGTGGTCACAAGTGCAAACACTGCCTGTGTTTATAAACATTCAGTGCTCCCCTTCCTCTCACAATGGAAGAAGGGGAGGAAAGAAGACTGCAGGAAGGAGGGGATTGGCAGACTCAAAATAGGGGGGTTTTACAGTGCCACTGACCACTAATGATGGTGGGATTGTTTTTTAATCGCTTGCTAACTGCAAAATGCATATATGCAGCAGGCTTTATCGGCCAGTTGCCACACATACTGTATGTGTCCGGTGGATGATGTTGCATGCTGAGAGTGCGCTCATTGGGCGCTCCCAGCACACTGACCAAGCGTCATCAACAGCTCTCAGTCACAGATTGGAAGCCAGCAGTACAGGCTCCCGATCATGTGTCTCATCTGTGAGAGCCAATCATAGTGGTCACATGATATAGAAGCTGCACCGCTTCCCAGGCATTAATGCCCCATTAAAGGGCCATTAAGAGGCTGTGCAAGGTAAAGGCTGACTTTTAAAGGATAACTGCACCTTGAGCACCTTAATACCAGCATGTGTGTTTGCTTACAAAAAAATGTGGTAAAAAAATTGCAGTACCTTGGGGAGTCTACTTTCCAAAATGGGGTAATTTTGGGGACAACTGTACTGTCCTGGCAATTTTATTTAATATATTTTATAATATAAACATAAAGGTATTTTCCCCTCATATAGAATTAAATAAAAAAAAAAGTGGTTGTTAAATACCACCAAGAGAAAGCTTTGACTATCTCCAAAAACTGATTTGGATACAGTGTTGCATGACTGATTAACTGTCAGTCAAACTATTACAGCTCTGAAAATAGCCTGGTAATGAAGGAGTATACACAGGCTGGTACTCAACCAGTGTTGTATCTCCCTCCATCCCCAAAAGTTAACATGGCTACTGACCAAGTTTGCACTCACTGGCGTGGTGCAGCAAACCTGATACCCTTTGTCATGTTTGGTGGGCAGTACTGCCGCAAAGTGTGAACCGCTCAAGTGGGTGGAGCCACACTTCTACTGGGAGACAAACGCCAGGCGTGCGGTTGCAGCGCAGTATTTCTATTGAGAATCCCTGTTCAGTAGAAAAGAAAAATCAGACACTCAGGAGGCCGCAGTATTGCCTCCTGAATGCCTTAAAGCTGTTGTTTCTGTCTGAAAAAGGATCCAATGCAGATCTTCTTTCAGAGACTAACGTAAGTGTAAATGAGCACTTGGAAACCCCTGTTGTGCATTTACATCAGCAGACTGACAAGATCTACTTTCCATAGAAAAAAGCTGGGATTTCTGTGCTTCTGTTGTGAATTTTGAAGATTCATTTCTCCACATTGCCTATAGCTACAAAGGTGAATTGAGGCTTGTTTTTATTGCTTGTTCAGCGATATGAAGTGGGACAAGAGCCCAAAGACAAGCAAAGTGATTTTCCGCTTCTTCCAAAGATAATTTATATCCCTTAATTAGCCCTAGTACTATATTTTTTTCCAGTATTTCTATAGTGCTAAATTATCACCCAGCACTGTAGGGCGCACAGAATCATTCAGATCAGTCCTGGCACTGCATCAATTGTTGGCAAAATCTCAAAGTGAAAATTGTGTATTCAGCCTGTCGCGTATCAAAAACAGTTGGCAGTTTCGCATCTAAAGAGGACAGCGCAGAATAAATGCCGGAGCGAATGTAGCCAAATATTTACCAATTTCTTGTTACAAACACCAGAATGTCTACTGTGACTGCAAGGGGAGGCGATTTGGAAAAACACGCAAAGTTGCTTTGTGATGTCATGGAGACCTCCAAAATAAAACTAGTTTAGGCGGCGCAGCGAGAGAAACATTTATTATTTCAGCTGTAATTGCAGCGTGCCGGTGTGCTGAGGGTAGATGTTCGTTGCAGAGGGCGAGACTGATTAACAGAGGACAGGAATTTATAGACGATATTATGAATGGGATTACAAGTGTGCCAAGTGAGAGCTGATCATTTTATTGCTGTTTAGTGAAGGTCTTTGACACAAGGTGTAGAAATAGAGTATTGATTTTCAAGCAGACCTCACAAGAGAAAGTTTAGACTTCAGAAATTGGACTGTGTGGAAAGCAGGCCAAGCTGGCCAGCCACAGATTGGAAGCATCTCTGGGTGTTCCCAGGTTTTTATTAATTTAGAAAAGGCTTTTATTGGGGGAGTATAGCGTTGGTTGGAAACTGACCAGCAACTGCATTTTACTTTTTCTTTTTACATTAGCAATTTCATTTAAAGCTGAACTCCAAAATAAGCAATTGCTGTTTAAATAAAAATAGTTATGTGTATTCTTCTTCTTGAATCTGGGAATGCTTTGTGTATTTCTTCCAGATCTGTGCAGTGTGAAACTTTGGCTTCCTGTAATAAAGACCGCTCACTGCTGCCCTCTCTTCTTGTGCAGGGTGACTGGTCTTGTCTCCGCCCCCTCTTGTAGTTTTCTGCAGGGGGGCTGTACTGGGCGGAGCCTACTGGGTCACTCCCACTGCTCTGCTTTCCGCACATGGCTATGTACAGCACAGTGATGATGTCACTGCTACTTATACACAAAGTGGATTTAAATACTTTGCGCTATTGAGAAAAATCGTCAAGTTTTCATGCCTGGGTTTCAACTTTAAAGTATATGTAAACATTAGTGGCAAAATTTCTTATAAGCTTTAACATGGTAACTGAAAGTAAACTATAATTTACACTTTTTATTATTGTGAATAGAGTAAGAGAGGGTTATAACCCTTGTCAGATTACTTTTCTGCCATCTGTGTTCCATTGGGGAGATTTCCCTTCACTTCCTGTACCATAGTCAAAACAGGAAGTGAGAAAAAAATCCCTGCAAATTAAAGTAGAGCTCCACCCTAAAGGGGAAGCTCTGCTTACTTGCCCACCCCCCTGCTCTGCCACATTTGGCACCTTTTGGGGGGGAACCTGGCTTTGACTGGTACCTGCTCCCAATTCCGGATGAGTTCGCCGTGGCCCCCTTCCTCCTCCTTCTCCCGCCAGCAGGCCTTTCACAAAGCGCGGCGCTTCAGTCATGCGCAGTAGGGAACCAGCTGTGAAGTCGCAAGGCTTCACTGCCGGTTCCTCTAACCCAAGATGGAAAATCTGCTCGGGTGAGGATGCTGGATTCGTAGACAGGAAGTGTCCTAATATTAAAAGTAAGCAGCTACAGTATTTGTAGCTGCTGACTTTTCATTTTTTCTGCAGGAGCCCGGAGCTCCACTTTAAGGGAATCCATTGGATCCATTGGAAGATTTCCCCCTACTTTTCTGGGGACAACCCAAAATTTGGGATGTTATTTCATTTTCACTTTCAATAAAGGTAAGCAGGACAAATAGAGAGAGGGAATCTCCTTAACGCTGACGCAGACAGCAATATAAATCTGACAGGTATTCTAATCCGTCTCCACTCTATCCAAAACTAAAAAAATGATGCGTTAGTTATCCTTAAAAACCTAAATGTGTTTGATTAAGAAAAAACATCAGAAGGAACAGATGTGGGAGAAGTGTCCCTTGTGCTGGTGGCTGCTCTCCTGAAATCTTCTGCCCTCTACCCCCCCCCAAATCCTCACAGGGTAATCTTCCAGTCCAGGATTAATATAAACTGCTGGGCCTGTCATTGGCACTTGTGAAGGGTGCCAACTATGCCTGCTCTTTCTGCCCTTCTCCTCCATTCATAGATACTGTACTTAAAACAAAGAAAAAGATGTTAATATCGCTTCAATAAAACACCCCAGGTTTTAAGACCCCCAGGGTGATCTTGAAGAGGATGGAAGATATTATAGGTGCAAGTCATGTGACCAACTGAATAGCTTGGATACACCCTCTATCTAGTAGCTATTCTCAACCAGGGTTCCTCCAGAGGTTGCTATGGGTTCCTTAAACTATGGCTGATTGATCTCCAATTTGATGGTCCCTGTATAATTATGGGGTCATCTCCAATTGGCAGAGCCAACTGCATGACACCAATAATTGTTTTAGCTGTCTGTAAGGGTAGCATTCTAACCACCATTTCAGAGGGGACTATTACTTCCAATAGCCACCAAAATAAGTGGTATTTTCCTACTTACCACCAAATTAATTGATTTTGCCAAGACCTGAAAATTATTTAAAAGGTTCTTCTAGGATTAAAAGCTTTAGAAAGGCTATTCTGTTGTAGAGAACAAGCATGGTAAGTCAATGATGGTGAAAAGATCAGCTGCAGTATAACAAAGACCAGCATTCCTATGAGGTTCCCCTGTTGGTTTTTCTGGTGGACCTGATCGGAAGGTCCATTCATCCTAAACAGACTTGTTTCTGTTTACAGCTGATTTCTTCTGGGTCTGACCAGGCCCACTTAATAAAATGAGAGAGGACTCCTTCCTCTTCTGTTTAGGCACAGTAGATCAGAGGTAGCCAGGTGTAAACGGGAATGGAGTCTGACCACTCCTGGCCTGTGTCTGCTCTGCAGAAACTGAGCGGGCATGGATTCATCCACCTGCCCTGCTCCAATCAGCAGGGGATCAGCTCACAGATCCCCTGCTGATTGCAATGGAATCCTCCCCATGTGAAAGGGGCCTTACTGGTAGACCAAGTAGAAAAAAAAAGCTGCACACCAACATCCATCCAACAAGTTTATTGAAAGACTGCCACCAGGACTATGACAACGGACCAAGGGGTGACGACGTTTCACCCATACATTGTGCTTATTCAACTTTTTCAACTTACCTTACTGGTAACTAGTCCTTTGCCTTCATCCTGACTTTTTTGTGCATAGTTTACACAGTACAGTTCCTCTTTTAAGTGGAAGTCATGGCAACACCTAACTTACTCTAAACCTATTCTCAGCCACATTCTAAGCCTAATCTATCTAGCCCTGTAAAGAAAAAAAATCGCTTTACTTACCTGTAGCCGCTCCGGTCTCCAGCAATGCTCTCTGTGTGCAACAGACAGTGCAGACAATGGCTGGGAAATGCCTGGAAAGTGATGTTAGCCATAGAGTTACTTTATGGCTTCCATTGCCGGCTGCCTCTCCTACACACTGAAGCTGCCGCTGACAGCTCAGCGCGGGACTGGACCAGAGCGCCTACAGATCAGATAAGTACAGCAATTTTTTTCTTTACAGTGCTAGATAGATTAGGCTTCGAATGTGGCTGAGAGTAGGTTTAGAGTTAATTAGGTTTTGCCTTTACTTCCACTTTAAGTTAGAATCTGGTTCCTAGCTTCACATTTTTTTGTAAATAAGTGGCAAGTGTGTTTCCTTATAGATGGGAAGATAATATCTTATTGAACCATGGGGAGCTTCTTGTGGTGTTGGCGCACCACATGATAGGGAACAGCGTCTTTGTTTAGTTTCACCGTCTTACACTCTTGCTCTTTTGGGATGTTGTTACTTCCGCTGCTTGGCGTCCGTTCTTAAGAGCGCCGTCTTCCACTGACCATGACTTTCTAGATCTCTGTGTTTTAATTTTTAATGGACCTTGAAGAGCTGTAAAAGGCATTTGAGAGATATCCAGTTGAGACCAATTTTTCATTTTAAAAACAGCATTTGGATTATACCTACTGTACATGTTTAATATTATGAAAGGTTTATTAAACATAGGCAGCAGGGGTAACCATGCATCATACTCAACTCTGAATGCCTTTTTTGATCCCTGGGGTTTGTAGCAAGGAGAAATTCTCTTTATATGTAAAACTGATAAAAAAAAATGCACATGTATGCATCTCTGTATTTATTACTTTGTATAATGTTGTGCTGTACTGTACAATTAGTTGTGGTACCATTTACAATGAACCCCATTCACACTGAGTGTTTTGCCACTTGATTCCTGAAGTGTGACGATGCTTAAGATCAGGGGTCTCCAAACTTTCTAAACAAAGGGCCAGTTTACTCTTCTTCAGACTGGGGACCGGACTGTGGCTATTGTCAGTAGAAAAGGTCCCGACGTCAGTGGGAAAAAATGATGCCCCATCGTCGAGGTCATTGGGAGAAACTGTGCTCCATCATCTAAGTGATTGGGAGGAATTGTGCTCCATCGTCTGGGTCATTGGGTGAAACTGTACTTCATCATCTGAGTGATTGGGAGGAATTGTGCCCCATCGTCGGTGTCATTGGGAGAAACTGTGCTCCATCATCTGGGTCATTGGGAGGAATTGTGCCCCGTCATCTGGGTCATTGGGAGGAATTGTGCCCCATCAATGGTGTCATTGGGCCCCATTGTTGGTGTCACTGGGAGGATTTATGGTGTCAGTGGAGGGGGGGGGGTATACCTCATTGTTGGTATCAGTGGATTAAATAGTGCCCCAAGAGCCAGATTAAAGCTCAAGGTCGTGCATTTTCTTCTCTCATAGATGTTAATGGTAGCACCTAAAAATCACATGTCGGGGTAACGCATGATAACATATGCATTTTAGCGCGCGTTACCACAATGGATTGCTATCCACGCCACGGTCAGTACCTACACATGCATACACAGGGACTCTATGGCACACATCCCCAGGACCTCATTCTGTTAGCTGGTATATTTGTAATATTTATACATTATCTGGGTGCACTCTAGGACATTATATTGTTCTGTGCTCCCTATATGTATAGTTCCTTTGGGGACATTCAATCCACATATAATCATCTTATCCTGCTTTACAATTTTATATACCCCTATTTAGAGTCTCCCCACAGGCCAGGAGAGTCATAGTTTGCTGGTGCAAACCATGCATTATAATTCTACTCACTTGGGGCTCCCATCATGTAAAGGCTGCGTCGTAACTGTTTAGGACAGATACTTGGTATCAGTAGTACCTACCTGCTGATCCAATGCATTATTTAATGGACCCGTCTATCTTGAATTACTGCATCTTCTTTTTTCCCAGTCCTGAAGAAGCAGTTTTGCTATGAAACACGTCTACAAGTATGGGCTTTGTGGTATATTGGTGGTAAATGGACTGATTCAACCAGGAGTAAATACATGTTTTTAGAAAATGATTGTAGTTTTATGAATCAGGCCTGACAAAGTAAATGTTATCAATATGTGAATAAAATTTACTCTGATTTCTATATACTTGGCATTTATTGTATCGCTTGATTTTTCTCTGTGGGTGCACTTTCAGTCCCTATTATTGATGTAGGTATTTTTCTAATTTTATTGCTTAAGATGGTACTCTCAGGGAAATCACTTATTAGATTGTAAGCTCTTTTGAGCAGAGCTCTCTTAACCCTCTTGTATTTTATTGTATTGTAACTGTATTGTCTCCTGTTTATATTTCTGCGTAAACTGTTGGCACCATATAAATACTGTATAATAATAATAAATTGGATTCTGATTCCACTATTCTTTTTTATTTCTGAATTACCATAATGCATAAGTGTGACTAGGCCCTAAAAGTGTCCTACTTTTCCAACTCGGAAAGTGCGCAGTGCGGTGGAGTAATGTTCGCATACGTGGCTTATTCACCTCCTGCAATCTTTGCACTGAAGTAAACCATTGCTGTTAAAAGTTTCTTAATAGATGATGATAAATGAGTCGTTTTTACACGTCTCGATGATACAAATGATTCCCTCCCTTTAATGACACGTGGCTGCTTAGCGATCCTCAGCAATGTGTGTAATGGCATTTAATCATGTCAGCGGGTCAAGGGTGTGTGAAGGTGAATTATCAACAGATGTTACATCCTCTGTACCTATCAGGAAGCTGGGGAGTTTGAAAGGCCCAGCTGAGCACTCTGTATCCACCCTTACTGTCCTTATCCAGATTCCTGTTCAAAAACAGATAATTCATATGGGAGAGAATGAGAAACAGATGTTAAAGCTGAACACCAGGCAGATATAAAAGACTCAGAATTAGTGTAGCTCTTTATTTTTTATACATCTTTACAAGTGAAATTTTTTAAACGCAAGCTGTGTATATACCTGAATTTACTTGATCCTCTCTTGCATCCCCTATACAGCAGAGCTCAGAGGGAGAAGCAGCACAAGGAGCCAATCAGTTCATATGCTGACAAGGAGGATAGAAAATGGCATCATCATGGTATTGAGTCTCACCTTTACTGTCCAGTCATAGGCTTGGGGTGTGCCAAAGATAGCCTGGGCTCAGAGGAAGTGCTTGCCCTTGTCAGTACAGGAAACTGAGGACATCTAGTGGCAGAAACAAGTATTGCAGAGTCGTGCTCTAGATTGAAGTTCAGTATCTTAGCAAAGGCTGTTTTTTATTTTATCTTTTATTGGGCTATTTTTTATTTTTGATTGTAGTTCAGTTTTAAAGTGCTACTAAAACCAGGACCCTGCATTCACTATATCTGCTCTCCCACAGTACACAGAACATGAAAATGCAATTATTTTAGTAAATATAAATTGCTAAATAGTAAATACCTTTTCTCATCAGCAGTATACTACAGTCTTGTTGCTTCTATCAGTGGTTAGAGCAGTCTTGTGACTTTTATCAGTGCCTGGTTAAAGCTTGTAGGAGGAGTTTATGTTCTCCTCTGACTATCCTAAGAGGCTGCATGACACCTGACCCTCTGTCTGGACAGTGCTGATTGGCCCTGTGCCAATCACATGCACCCTCCCTAACCCCCCCCCAAAAAAAACAAAACTCTCTAGAAATACACACCAAACTGAGCATTTGCAAGGTGCCCCCAAAGCTCTGTTCTATCAGGAGATGGTTTGGGGACAGTGGAAGAGGGGGAGGGTCAGAGAAGACAGGATCAAACAGCCTTTTCACACAATGCAGAGGATTAACCCCTCAGGTTCCACGGTGAGTATGACAAACATGCTTTACTGCATATACACACTGATTTTACTGCTGTGGGTTTAGTAACACTTTAAGCTGTGGGTAGATTAAAAAAAATGCCAGCTAATACGGTTCTGTGCTCATTACACAAATTAAAATATACAGTGGAACCTGGGTTCACGAGTAACGCAGTTAACAAGCATATTGAAAGACGAGCATTATTTTTAAGAAATCCTGTCTCAATTTTTGGGAGCTGTTTTGCAAAACGTGCAGGATTATGTCTCTGTGCATGCAATACCGCATGTGGCCAGAGGTGTGAGGGCGCTGGTGAGCCTCGGAGACCCTCGGAAGCAGTTCCCAAGCATTTCTGAATGTTTCCGAGCGTCTCCAAGGCTCACCAGCACCACTACACCTCTGGCCACATATGGTATTGTATACACCAGCGCCCCCGGACCTCTGGCCACATACGGTACTACATTGACAAGCATTGACTGTGGAATGAATTATCTGAGTTTCCATTGTTTCCTATGGGGAAACATGCTTTGATATACAAGTGATTTGGATTACAAGCATTCTCCTGGAACAGATTATGCTCATAATCCAAGGTTCAACTGTATATTTTTTAAATGCAACTAGTGTAAGTAATTCATTTTCAGTGATCCCTCAGGCTTTGCTGAGGTGCACAGTGCTGTCAGTTTAACACTGGCTGTTTGCTGACTAGAGGAAATATCAGAGTGAGCAGAGGGATGACTCCTTAGTACGCAGCTGTTCTTTAAAATCAACAGGCTGATTGTGAGTTCTGGGACAAGCTGTGTTGCTCAACTGTAATGGAGGTCAAATTCTCTTTCAGGTAAAACAGTTTACTGGGGAAAAGGTTCTTATTTTCCTGTCATTGAGACACAACAAATGAAAAAGCAAATTGAGGAAAAATGACCATCTTAGACAATTGTCACCAGAACCTTTGCATCCATTGGAAGATTTACCCTCACCTCGAATGCTCTCATGTCAACTCTATAATGTAGGATTTCCTCCCACTGGTTTCATTGGCAATTGTTGTCAGGACAAATAGAGGGATGAATCTCTCCAAAGGGAACTGAGCAAAATAAAAAACTTCACATAAACATGTTAGGAGAGGTTGGCTCAAATAGGGAAAATCACATTTGATCCCCGGTTCGGGGTATCCCTAACTGTTCCCAGAGTAGTCCAAACAATGTGTAAGGCTGGCCATAGACGGGTCGAATCCTGTTGAACCAGCCGAGATATGAACCATGTATGGGCATGCTGAATGTACCAAGTTGATCGATCGATCAACTTGGGTACAACCAACTTGCGGTATTTTGCATGGGATTATCGCTAGCAATAATCACTGTCTTCTTCCGGCAGGGGAGGCTTCCCCCGCCAGGAGAACACAATGGCTCAGCAGGTGGGATTCCCCCATCTATAATGTTGAATGTTGAGTGTGTTCCAGAAAAAAAATTGCTTTGTGTATGGGCTACATAAGGGATGAAAGCACCACAATTTTGTAACAAGTCCTGCAAAGTTTATTAATCTTCATAAAAAGTCAGGAGAAAAGTCAACGTGTTTCAAGGGCTCAAAACCCCCTTCATCAAGGGCTTGGGGTGCTGGCTGTAATTGAAGATTATACTGGATATACAAATAGCAAGGCAATGCAACTGTCTATATTGGTGGTGCAATAGCCAGCTAACAGCCTGCGACTGCACCGCTGATATGGTAACTTTCATTGACTTGCATGTGTGTCCAGTATAAAGCTTGGCCATACACACATATAATTCTGCATCTACAGCACAGATGGGTAAATCTCCCCTGCCGGCTATTTTATTCTAATCTCCCCTGCCGGCTATTTTATTCTAATCTCCCCTGCCGGCTATTTTATTCTAATCTCCCCTGCCGGCTATTTTATTCTGACAGCCAGCACCCGCACCTGTCATAATACCCAAACAGTGACTGTAGCTGATTGGCTGCAGTCACTGTTTGGGCACAATTTTCTACCTGGCTCCTTTGTTTGTTGACCCAGGTCGTGTCGGTAGGGTCACCCACCAAATTCATTTTGGCCGATTCAGTAGGAAATGCCCCAAATTGACCAGCCTAAAGCGGTAGGAAACCACGTTAAAAAAAAACAAAAACTGATCCCTCTGCAGGGTAATGTCATAATGTGCTAATATGCATACCACATACTAGCACATTATGACAGACTTACCTAAAAAATTGTATCCCTTTAGCGGTGCGCGGTCACCGCTGACAGGGAATCCATTTTCACCCGGTCTTCCTTTTTGGGTCCGTGGGCTCCAGCCATTTGAATGGCCCAGCCGCAATGACGGCAGGCACGGGAGTCACGGCCTCAGCATAGCGCTCTCAATAGACGGCATGTCGTCCATTGAGAGTGAAGTGCGCATGCGCCAGTGACATCACCAGTTGCTACACATGCTAGATACACCATTTAGGAGATATTTACATGTGTAGCAGCCAGTGACGTCACTGTACCTACAGGTAAGCTTTATTATAGGCTCTCTTATAGGCACAAAATAACAAGGGGAGTTTACTGCCGCTTTAACCACTTCAATAGAGGGAACTTTCCACTCCCTTCCTGCGCAGGCCAGTTTTCAGCTTTTAGCGCTGTCGCACTTTGAATGACAATTGCACGGTCTTGCAATGCTGTACCCAAACAACATTTTTATGATTTTTTTTTAGACAGATAGAGCTTTCTTTTGGTGGTATTTAATCACCTCTGGGTTTTTAATTTTTTGCTAAACAAACGAAACAAATTCCAAAAATTTTGGGGAAAAAAAGTTTTTCTTACTTCTGTTATAAAATTTAGCAAATAAGTAATTTTTCTCCTGCGCTGATGTTCACTGATGAGGTGGCACTGATGGGCACTGATGAAAAGGCACAAATATGCAGCACTGGTGGGCACTGATAGGCTGCACTGATGGGCACTGATAGGCAGCACTGATGGGCACTGATAGGTGGCACTGATAGGCAGCACTTATGGGCACAGATAGGCAGCACTAATGGGCACTGATAGGCAACACTGATGGGCACTAAGAGGCATAATTGATGGGCACTGAAAGGCAGCACTGGTTGGCATCACCGGTGGGCATCACTGATGGGGCTGGACTGATAATCAGGGCACTGATTATCAGTGCAGATGTTTCCACTGAGAAAAGCCGGCTGTCAGCGTGAGGAGAGGAATGCTGGTAACTGGCATTTTCTATTTACACTGTAATTAGCTGCAATTGGACACAGCTCTTTACTGTAATTGGACACACCGCACCACTGATCACCCCGCACGAGCGGCCTGTTCTGAAGCCACCTTGATGAAGGCATAGCTTTGAGCCCCTGAAACGTGTTGACATTATCTTTTGGCATTTTATCAAAATGAATAAACCTTTAGGCCTTGTTCAGACTAACTGTTAAGCTGCATTTTTAGCACCCCCTTAAGCAGCAATAGCAGCAGATGGGGGCATTCAACATTCCGAAGTTGTGAGACTTTGAGCTTGCTTTGAAAGTAGTCCAACATGTTGCGATCGGAATGCCCTCCAAACATAACCCATTCAAGTGAATGGGGAAGTGCCACAAATGCCTCTATGCACGTGCAACCGCAGATTGCATTTCAAAGGAGTGGCGGGTTTACACGCAGGTCTAAACCTAGCCTTACTGGGCTTGTGGCGCTCTCATCCTGTGCACTTTGTTTTGCAATATTTTAAACTTCTATTTTATCCAAGGCAAAAGAAGTTTAGTCTTGATTTCAATCAAGTTGATTTAAATTCCGATTAAAATCACTAGTAAAAAGGCTTGATTTAAATCAACTTTATTTAAATCATTATTTTTTAAAGAGCAACTGTGCTCTGTCCAGCAGCGGCTCCTCCTCTGACCCGCTGTTGACTCACTGACCGTCCCATTCACTTTAATGCAGTGGTTCTCAACTCCGGTCCTCGGGACCCACTAACAGGCCAGGTTTGCATGATAACTGAAATGCATCACAGGTGATATCATTTGCTGCTCAGTGATTGCAGTATTCTAGTCTGCATCTCCCCAAGGTAATACCTAAAATCTGGCCTGTTGGTGGGTCCTGAGGACCGGAGTTGAGAACCATTGCTTTAATGGGACGGCTGGTAATGCGGCAGTGAAACAACAAGGTGAGGGACGTGGTGGCAGCAGGTGAGTGGATGCCCGCTAACAGGCGCTGCCATGATGGATCTGAAATGACAGGTGCTCTTTAAATGTAAGGACTTATTCTTGCTGGTAATTAGAATCTTTAATATTTGCAAACAAAATGAAGGTTTCCTATTTAGAATAATAAGCTGTCAGGTTAGTAAAACAGCGATATCAGAACCGATTCAATCATACAGTTTGTTGTGTACACAGATTTGCAAAACCATGGGATAAAGGAATATTCCTGAACGTTGTTTTATCTCATGGTTACTGTGACATTGTGTGAATGCATCAATGCAGAGCATGTTATCTCAGCTTGCAGAGCTTGGATTCATTGAATGAGTTTACCAAAAATGTAAATATTGCAGAATATACAGCCTCATGCTAGGTAACTAAGCTCCATTTCATGCTGAATAAACAAAATTATTAAATGTATCTTAAATAGAAAACTATCTTTACATAGATTTTTTCTCCAAAAGAATTTTATTAAAATAAACTTGATTTAAAAAAAATCAGATTTAAATTAAAAAAATCAGAATTTTTAGATTTTTTTTTTTTTTTAAACAATATTGACTTTTATCCAACCTGCTTTACATATACTTTACCTATTTTTGCTCCCTCACATTTTCATGTAGATTATGATTTTTATTATACAGGATTTATATAGCGCCAACAGTTGACAAAACACTTTACAATATAAAGGGGGAAGGTACAAAACAGTTAATATAGGAGTAGGAGGGTCCTGCTCATGGAGCTTACAAAATCAGAGGTCCGGGAATTAAAGGTTTTGCAAAAATCAGTCTATTAGACAAAGTCATAGCTTGTTTGATGGATCAATACAATTTTGGGAAGTGACAGATCCTCTGTCATTTTATTTATTAGTTTTGGCCAAAGTTATCTTTCTCCCTCAAATTTGTGGTCTTTTGACTTTTAGTTGTTTCTGAACATTCTCCGAAGAATTTGTGTTATTGGCTGAGCCGAGTCCCTAAATTATAGTGTCATAGAGGAGGCCAGAGAGTCATAAAAGAGAAGGCAGCACAATATATGAAAATAGTGATCTCAACCTTTTTAATGGACGCCGTCCCCTCTGATTTATGTGAGCGCTGACTCTTAAACTCCCGCCTCCCCTCCACCCCGAGCTTATAAAATGCTGCAAACATAAAACACCAGAATTTATTCTCAACGATTTGGAAAGTTGACAGAAGGGAGATAAATAGATAATTCTCACCAGCTCAGCAGAAAATGAAAACTTCATCTCTGATCTCCCGCAGAGTAATGGCTTACTGTTTCCAGGGCTCGCCAGGGAGGGGGTCTGGGGAATTATAGAGGACAGCCGTGTTTAATATCATTTAAAGAGAAACGAGAAAGGTTTTGGCAAATGATATTTATTAATTTTTTTACAAGATTAGGAAATAGATTTTTATTATTTTTGTAGTTATTTGTATACATTTTTTTCTTATGAGAAAGCACAATAACGCCTGCTCGCTTTTTGGCAGCCTCCACCGACTGACTAATTAAAGTAGAACTTTATGTAAAATTTTTTTTTTTTTTTTGGTTTAGGATAGAGCAAGGGAGGGTTATGACCCCTGTCAGATTTATTTTTGCCATCTGTGTCCCATTGAGGAGATTTCCCTTCACTTCCTGTCTCATATCCTAAACAGGAAGTGAGAGTAAATTCCTTAGGGACCCCCAGGTCGCCAGAACTAGTGTCCCTATTGGTAGACTTCCCCTCTATTACTTTTCTGGGGACAACCCAAAATTTGGGATTTTCTTTTCTTTCACTTTTATTGATAATAGTAAACAAGGCAAATTGAGAGGGTGAATCTCTTTAACGGGGGCACAGACAGCAATGAAAACTGATAAGCGTGTTCTAATCCCTCTCCATTCTATCCAAAGTAAAAAAAAGTTTTGCCTTTGGTTATACTTTAAGATGTCCTATCTCCAGAGGGAGGAGGGATTGCTACTCCTCTGAGTCATTTTCAAGAGCTGCGCCTGCTGGCTGCAACTGGTAAATATGCTCATGTGCAAAGAAAACCAAAAAAACTATAAATGATCAATTTAAAGCAGAATGAGATTCACCTGTGAAAACTTCCACTGAGACCATATACATTTAAAAGTTAGGCTGGGTTCACACTATCCGACAAAAAAACGGCCCGACTTTGATCCTACTTTGCTGTACGATTTGCGGTCCTACATAGGGTCAAAGTCGGACCGTTTGTCTGTGAACAGGGATCCGACTTTGATCCCGACAATGCCAGGCACTTTGTGCTCTGGGGATCTTGAAGGGGAACTCCACGCCAAATTTAAAAAAAAAAAAAACTGGCATGGGGTCCCCCTCCGGGAGCATACCAGGCCCTTTGGTCTGGTACAGGTTTTAAGGGGAACCCCCACGCCGAAAAAACGGCGTGGGGTCCCCCCCAAAATCCATACCAGACCCTTATCCGAGCACGCAACCCGGCAGGCCAGGAAAGGGGGTGGGGACGAGCGAGCGGCCCCCTCCCTCCTGGACCATACCAGGCCGCGTGCCCTCAACATGGGGAGTATGGGTGCTTTGAGGCAGGGGGGGCTCTGCGCCCCCCACCCCAAAGCACCTTGTCCCCATGTTGATGAGGACAAGGGCCTCTTCCCGACAACCAGGGCCGATCCTGGGCGGGTGCACGGGGTGCAGTGCACCCAGGCGCCGCAAGGAGGGGGCGCTGAACTGTAAAAGTTCTCCCTTCACTCCTCTCCACTTTTTCAGGGCTGATCACAGCCAGGCAGCTTCCCGGAGGGCGGCGGCTGCTAGATGAGAAGAGCCGCTCTGTCCAGTGTATGACACTCAGAGGGGGAACTGCCGCGATGCTACAAAGCTGCACACAGGCTGAAGCCCTCTGAGTTT
>BLSH010245037.1:375218-389754 GCA_018402905.1 Glandirana rugosa | reverse complement strand
AGGACTCTGACAACGACCCACGGCGGTAGAACCTATACTACAGTCTTTGGGATCGTCTGAGTCTCGACAGTGAGTTAACCTATCTTAAAGGGAAGTGGTTTGGGTTTTAGGTTTTTTTTTTTATTTCTTTTTTTTTTGTATGAAATAGAAAATAAAAATAAAAAATTTACCACCAACATTCTAAGTGTCACGAAATCCTTTGGTAGGTCAATCCCGAACGAAACTCCGACCCAAGTGTGATCAGGCTAAGAGCCTGGCTTTACTTCTCGTGTTCAACGTAATGCAGTGTTTTTGTTACTAAGGGATACTCTCGGGGAACCTTTTTCAAAGTCGCTCCGACTTTGAAAAACACAAGTCGGACCAGTTAAGACGGCTCTCATAGGGAATCATTGTTTTTGTGACGTAATGCAACTTGTGCTCTTCATTTCGGTCCGAGAATCGGACTAGTGTGAACCCAGCCTCAAAGCAAGCCCTAACTGGATGGTTTCCTAAAGCACTGTGAATCTTACAACCACCATTTAAAAAATAAAAATAAAAGATAAAGTATGTTTTTTTTTTCTTTATTTTTTTTTTTGGATTTTGGGTTTGGTGAAGGGAAATTCTATCCAATTGAGTGACAGCTCTGAGTCTGCTAGGGTTTCTGACATCATATCCAAGATGGCGGCACCCAGCAACAGTCTCAGGACCTTTAGGATGTCTACAAAGAAGGTAAAGAGGTAAAAGCATGCAGAAACACATTTAGAAAAACCTTATTCAGTTTTCGGGAAATAAATGATATTGCAGATGTGTCTCTTTAGCCTGTTAAAGCTCATGTGAGATTTTAGTAATTTGGTTTGGATCTTCTTAAAGCAGAACTTTTCACAAAAAATGAAGTCCCACTGGTTTGCTCCCTTCAGCCTGTAACTGAGCTACTGGGGTTTTTTTTTTTGGGTGGGGGTGGGGGGTGGCATCTAAGCAAGGATGGCAACCCTTACCCCGCCCCCATTCTGTCCCCTCCTGCAACCTCCTGCCACACATCACATGTCCCAGGATGCTGCAGGATCATTCACAAAGCACCACATGAGCTCTCACATGCGCAGTGGGGCTTCCTGAGGAACCACAGGCGGCTCCCATATCCAAGATGGCGGCACCAGGGACCTGCAGCGGTAAGAAAAAGTGTGGAAAAACAGCTCTGGATCCCAGGCACTGGTAAGTACCTGATTTTACAGTATTTGTATCTGCTGGCTTTTAAAAAGGAAAAAAACAAACCAAATTTCCTCTTTAAGGCTTCATTGCACCAACTTTGATGCGACTTTGCATGCAACTTTAATGTGACTTTGGTGCAACTTTGAATGGGTGCAACTTGGATACGACTTTGGCTTTGACCAGTGATATTGGACAACTCAATTGTTGCATTGTATAACATTCAGGTACAACTTTCATGCAACTTTTGAGGATTAACATTGAAGTCTATGGCCCTCAAGTTGCATGAAAGTCATACCAAAGTAGTGCATGAACTACTTTGAAGTTGCTGCAACTTTGAGTTGCACATATATGAATAGTTATCATTGGAAAACATGGGGAATGACTTGTCATTCAACTTTGGTGTCCAAAGTTGCGTGGCAAGTTACACAAGTGTGAATGCACCCTAAAGACGATCTTTTCCCTAGAAAAAAAAATAAAAGTCAGCAAATGCAAAAACTGCAACTGCTGATTCTTAATAAAAGGACATTTACCCGTCCAGGGTTCCAGCACCGTCCTCACCCGGGCTAGTTCTTCGCCAATCTTCAGTTCCCCCCGGGCCGGCAAGTTTACTGTGGGAAGTGGCTGTGACTCCTCGCGGCTTCACAGCCGGCTTCTCACTGCTCATGAGCCGGTTATGCTGCGCCTTGTGGATGGTGCCACCTGTGATTTGTCCCAGAATGCTGCAGGCAAAGGGAGGGTGCTGCTCAGATCGAGCCAAGGCGATCCGTGCAGAAGTGGGGAAGTGGATGTCTATCAAAACTAGATACCCGCTCCCCCCAAAAAAATGATATGCCAATTGTGGAAGAAGAGGGGGTAGAATTACATAAAGCTTCTGCTTTAGGTCACTTTAAGACTGAACTCGAGTGAAAATTGTAGTTTTTTTAGTGCGTGTGGCTACCAAATTCTGAATAGGCCTAGCTGAGTCCATCATTGGCGTCGTAAAATTGGTGACTGTTGGGAAGAGAACATTAGGATCAATGCTTCTTCTTCCAACATCACCAGAAGTTCACCAATTTTTCCTTTTACTCCAATGGAAAGACTTGATTCTCAAGGCTGCAATGGAGGCAGAATGGAAAAAGAAAGCATAAACTGTTAAGGGTTGCTTTAAGAGGGGACAAAGTGATAAAACATTCGAGAGACAAGTTCGAGTCTCTGTTTAAAGTAACTGTAGAGGAGCGCTGCCAAAACAAACAGCTTCCAGAACAGCAGGCAGATCCAGTTACCAGACTCGGATGGGGCTGCTCAGTGGGACAGACAACAGAACTGCATGGAAAAAGGTAGAAATAGAGAAGTTTTAGGAACTGAGCTTGGAAGTGAGGCGATTTCAACCCAAACCAAAGAGGGACAGTTGTGGGGAAGCAATTTTCAGGCTGTGTATAGGCATCTTGAGGGAATAACGCACAAATTGGATGTCCCAAAAGCTTATACCTGTTATAATTAAAATAGGTGTTAAGCAAAACAAGAAAATAATGCATATACCTACTTGTGATACATAGTCTGGTCCTCCGAAAACTGATACCATAGGCAAGTTGCTAGTCTGCATACAGAACTGTTGTCTAATTTTGGGGTTAGATCCAGTGGCATGTGGCATGTAGCTACAGCCTTGGCTTGACTCCAGTGCAATGCAAAGGAAACAGTTGCAGGGTGCAGGGATTAAAAACTTGTAACACTTTATTTGTAAGAAATAATATCACTTACAAGAAGCAGGTAGAGGCTTCACAAAGGAGGGGAGCCCCTGAAACGTGTTGCCGCCCACCCCCTCTTGCACCTCGTGCTGAATTGCATTGTGTGCACATGCATAGAGAGCAGCCGCAGACGCCACCGTCATCTGGTGGGTCTTGTGCTTAGTAATACTCATTTTGTTCCATCTTGCCATGTTGACACATTATCAATTTGTACAATGAGCTTACTACAGTCTAATCCTTTTCATGTTACTGGTTGGATCGCTCGTGCGTCTCTTGCAGGAGCTGCAGGATTGTTTGTTACTGTTTTTCATTCCCTTGCTGACTCATGGATGTATCATGAACTATAAAGTGAAGTGAGCTGTTGTACTGAGTGCCCATGTCACGGTCAAGGGGTCAGGCTTGAAGACCAGTTGCTATAGCAGGGGGAAGCTCACACAGAAACCAGCAGGATAGAAACCCAGACAGGTCACCCTGTCCAGGAGGTGAGCAAGCCAGGGTCCAGTAGCGGATTAAGCAAGTAAGTATTAAACAGAAGTGTAGTCAGTAAACAAGCCAAAAGGTCAGTAACAAGTAGTTGCAGGTTGGGATCAGGCAGAAGCACAATTGAAGAACAAGCCAAGGGTAGATAACGAGTGGTAGCAAATTATGGACAGCAGCAGGGAACACAAGAGCAAGATAATGGCTGAGAGAGCACAATAATCTGGCAAACAGGAAGTGCAGAGACATGGCTTATATCAGAAATTTTGTGGGAGGATGATAGAGTTCAGGGTTCAGGACAAACAAGGTTCAAGACAGGATCATTCAAGAAATTGTCCCGGGACCTGTCCAGCATTCCAGGTAGCTCAACAGAAAGAGACATCACCTGATACAGCAGAGGTTCTAGATTAAAACCTAGGTCCTAACAGCCGGGTGCCATCTTTTATTGCTGTCCCCAGTCCCCTATGCCTTAGTATTTTAAGTGTATTTATTTATTTATTTCAGGTACTTCTATTGTGCCGTCAATTTATGCAGCACTTTACATATACATTGTATTTAAAGCCAACATTTTTATAATGAAAAAAAACATCCAAGAAGTACTGGGACTTTGATGTGAGTAGCGTGAGGACAAAAACATTTGAAGAGCTCGCTTGCTGAGGCTAGGCTGCTCACAACTGACAGGGCTACCTTCCAATGGATACCCCAGCACGTTGACAGAAAAAAAAAACACGCACCAATTTAAGGAACACCTGACCAGATAATAAAAGAGTCCAAAGTAATTTATTGGTTTACGCCAAAAAGAAAAAATAACAGACAACGCATTGCAGGGGTCAGGAAACCTCCCTCTTCATCAGGACTTCAGTTAAAATAAGAACCTTGAATGAACTCAAAATAGGGCTTCCCTACATAGATTCACACAGGAAAGCGATATTTTGACTGCACTCAAGGTTTATTTTAACTGAAGGCCTGATGAAGGGGGAATTTTTTTCTGACACCAGAAACGTGTTGGTTATTTTTTTTAATGTAATCAATCAATGAATTTGAAATCTTTTATTCCTTGGCCTGGTGCTCCTTTTATTGGTGCATGCTTTTTTCTGGTAACATTTTTTCTAGTCTTGGACGGGGTCGTAAAGTATATATTTCTTACTATCATTTAAAGGAAATGATCAAAGGAATGTTTCCCTCCCAACTCTTTAGAGAAGCAAGTGTTGATAACTTTTTATAAGTTGTAGAATTTTATTTTTAGTGGGTTATTTATAGTATGGATTCAGTTGCACGGGTTTTATCAGATGCAGTGAAAGGGAAATGTCAGCATAGATCTGTCTGCTCTCTTACACAATCTGTTTTCACTGTAGACATAAAAGAAAAACCTTGGAACCCGGTGATTCTTTTTCTCCCGTTCTCTGCAGCGGTTAATGGTATTTTTAGAAGTGATTATTAATGAATTCAGCATTCCTTGCTCTACACATGTGTTCTCTCTCACTATCCCCCCTCCGCCCACCCTGGAGGTCCGAGGACTTGATAACAGACCAGAAACATTGAACAAATAGGAACAGTGCGCATCAGGATACGCCAATAATTTTGCTGAAAGGCCGAATATTGAATGCAGTCTTCCTGTCTCATGCTGCAAAAGAAAAAAAATGAATTTAAAGTGGGCCCATCACCGGGGGAGATGTGGATTTTTTACAATGCAGAAAGTTTGTTTTTTCTTTGTTGTTAACCCATTCCAGCCTGGAGTGGCCTCATTTATGATAAAACAGTAATTAAATCCTTGTCAGATATTTAAAGTAATGTCAGCTCCTTTTTTTTATTTCCCCTCTTATTTTTTTTCATATATAATGAATATAAAAAAAAGATCTAAACATTTGATCAAGTTTGCATTATATGCATCTATGTGGGCCGCCATCTAAAGCTGGAGATTTGCAGATGAACGTTCATATGAACATTTGTACAAAAATTCTCAGTACATTTGAGGATTTAAAAAATTGGAAAATCATTGGAATGCACTTTTTTAAAAATTGTATTTGTTTTTGAAATCTGTTTTTTTGATGTTTTGATCTGTTTTTTTTTTTTTTTTGACAAATGGACCTTTTAAGTGAAAACCACATACGCTGTTAGAAATTTTGTTCGTGGAGAAAACATTTCCATCCTGCTCCATTGAACGTTCTCGTCACTTCAGTCATAAATGACCATCAATTTCACCCCACTAACAATTAAGAAATTGATTATTCTTAAGGCCTGGTTCACACTGCCACGACTTTCGCGCGACTATGAAGCCGACATCCCAACGCGACTTCGGCATGACTTGCATACACTTCCTTAACAGAAGTCAATGCAAGTCCTGCCGAAGTCGGACCAAAAGTAGTGCAGGAACCTTTTTCGACTCAAGTCCCTCCTATTAGAACGGTTCCATTGCACTTACTGGGGTGTGACTTGTGATGCAACATGTGCTCTCAAAGTCAGATCGCATGTCACACCAGTGTCACCCGGACTTAAAACCAAAAATGTTGAATCAAATTCTACTAGTGTATGGTCATCCTAGTCTAGCAGCCACACATGTTACGAATAAAAGAGTGTGGATGGAGGAATCCTCTATACTGGCTATTTTGTTCTGACAATGGGCACCCGTGGCTGTCTGAATACCCCATCCCACGTGCCATGGTTCCATCTACTGCCCCTGCATCTCTACAGGGCACAATAGTAATATAGGGGTGGCGGGAGAAACCACTGCTTGTAGGGTGGAGAACCAGAAACTTAAAGATGTGTCAGATGTTGGAGACTTTTCAATGGCCATAGCTCTTGGAAAGGCTTGGACTCAAAATCTCCAAACTGTATTAGCAGTCATCTTTTGCTGGAGGCCTTTTTTATACCCTTTCAAGGGAAAATCTGTCTTGATGAAAATTGCTAAAGTTACTTTAATTTGAAATTCTAGACACACCGTATTTTGCTTTGGGGTAGAGTCAGCATGAATTAGAATTTACATCACATTTTTTCCTGCTTTTCCATTGGGAAGGGGAGGGGGCATTCTGCTTGTATCCTGTTTGGTCACTTGAACAGGAAGTGAGGGTAAAATTCTCCAATGGGACGATAGCTAGCACTAAAATGAACTGCCAGAGGATCTAACACTTCCCCAAATAGTAGTCAAAGAAGACTTTGATATTGCAAGGGACACCTCTCTAGTGCATGAACAAATTCAGTTACAGAAGAGTCTTTTTTTTCCCCACTGCCTTAAATCATGTTTGGAAATGTCGCTGGGATTATCAGAGGTGAGCATATCAAGGATTAGATATCAGAAACATCCTGTCCCCGGGTACAGTGTCACTGACACATCCAGACAGCTGATGCATTTAATGTCCCTACCATTAAAGTATTAGGCAAACCTCCAACAACAAACATACAAGTCCTTCATTAGCGATATTCAGCGATCCATCACCCAATCATTAAAATTGCTAAATTTTATTACATTATCAGTCATGTGACCATCAATCCCTAACATCCTCATCTTTCTCCTTGGACAGTGGGTGGGCTTTAATGATGTTCTTACACCACCTGGTTGAAAACACCTGTGTTATGGAGGATAATGTGGCGTGATGACGTCACCACTGAGCCAAATAGGGTAATGCAAATGTGATGGGTGACAACGCTGGCCAACAACAGCTGTGTAATGGAGGATGCAGCAGCATGATGACGTCACCACTGAGCCAAATAGGGTAATGCAAATGTGATGGGCCGACTTCGCTGGCCAACAGCACCTGTGTAATGGAGGAGGCGGCGGCATGATGATGTCACCAATGAGTCACATAGGGTAATGCAAATGTGATGGGCCTGCAATGCTGCAAATTCAGCAACCATGCCACAAATTTTATGCCTGAATTACTTTTTATTTTTGCAACTGATTGGCCGCAGCCACTCGTATTGAAAAAAGACTGCATATATACGGACAAGAGATAAGTGTTACTCTTATATTTTTTTTGCATCTAAATATAAAGCCAGGGGCTACTTTTGTATCTGAATCAGAGTCCGCAGTGCTGGTGTGTATAGAACAGGAAGAAATATTGTTAAACCTCTATGTTTTTTGTGGGGAGAGAATCAATGACTACTACACTACTGTGTATTTGCGGTGTGGGAAAGGTGCTTTCCATGCGCATTTCTCGCACAGCGTTCAAAACGCACTACCTTTGCGATTTGCTGCGGGTGCCAATACATTGTTAATGGCATCCCAATGCAGATCGAATAGAACCGCAGTACCATGGGAGTTGGTGCAGCAAGTTTTTCAGAAGTAGTTCCAGTTTAATTTGCAGACCATTTCAATTAATTGGCTGTACAATTGCACTGCAGGGGAACGCACAGAAATCTCACAGATATTGAAGGGTGGTAGGATGATTCCACTGTGGCCAGCCATAAGGAAGAGGAGGTGGTGATCACTAACTCTACAATTGTTTTGTGTATGAATTTATTGCTGAAGGCTTATAGAGTGACTGACAGGTCCACTTTAACTGCAGCAGGCAAAGTGCAACTGTATGCCCTAAAAGTGTCTTAATAATAGACTGTCCTTGGATCAGGGCAGATGCAGAACCTTGAAGTTTGAAGTGCGATAAAATTGAATGTCTCTGTTTCCTATTTACACCCAATTAAAAGCCGCCTCTGCTACAGAACAGCTGTGAGGAATGGAAATAGCTCCTACCGCGGAATGCCATGTGAGAGAACCCAAAACACTGGAAGCGGCAAGGTGGCGGAACTGTGCTGCCGCTCCACGTCTGCTGTTTTTTTTCTGCTTCTAAATAAAACTTCATGTTGAATTTAGTTAATCCTTCATATCTGTTCTGGGTGGAGCGAGCCTTTGCATCTGTAGATATCCAACAGCATAAGCATACAACTTTGTAGGTCAATATGTAATGTTGGGAGACCCTACTACCAACGTAAAAGAAAATTGAAGGTAAAAGCACAGCAAATCAAATGCTTACTTGCAGGGATTTTACTTTCCAGAAACAGATTCTCTGTTCAGTAGTCCGTTCACCTCAATCAGAGAGGCAGCAGCCTAGGGCCACAACTAGGCCATTTTTCACCATGCCTTTATTGTAGACTAACCTTGTCAAAGGAGAAGTAACCTTTTGGACTTACATAAATCAAATTCTGTCTTGTATTGGTACTGGGCTATGATTTACTTAATAGCAATGTCCATAGTGGAACATCAGACCTAGAGAAATATCAACATTTAGGCTGTATTTACACCTGAGGAAAGCGATTTCCAGGTGTTTTCAGGTGCATTTTTTAGCATTTTCTTTAATATTTATTTTACATGTGTATTTAAACTTCAGGCATTTTTGATTTACTCAATGGAAAGTACTAGAGCAGTGGTGTCAAACTCAATTTCATTGTGGGCTGTATCAGCAGTATGGTTGCCCTCAAAGGGCCCATTGCATCTGGGGTGCACTACGTACAGAGTACAGCGATCAAGGGGGTGTTATGTACAGAGTGCAAAGTTCAGGAGTGTGCTACAAACAGAGTGCAGAGTTCTGGATTATGCTACGTACAGAGTGTAGCTTTCAGGAGCGCACTACATATAGAGTGCAGAGTTCAGGAGCGTGCTACATACAGAGTGCAGATTTCAGGATTATGCTACCTACAGAGTGTAGAGTTCAGTATTATGCTACATATAGAGTGTAGAGTTCAGGAGTGCACTACGTATAGAGTGCAAAGTTCAGGAGTGTGCTATATACAGATTGCAGAATTCAGGAATCATGCTACGTAGAGAGTGTAGAGTTAAGGATTATGCTACGTACAGAGTGTAGAGTTCAGGAGTGCACTACGAATAGAGTGCAGAGTTCAGGAGCGTGCTACATACAGAGTGCAGAGTTCAGGATTATGCCACGTACAGACTGTAGAGTTCAGGAGTGCCTTACATACAGAGTGCAGAGTTCAGAGGTGTGTTACGTACAGAGTGGAGTTCAGGAGCGAGCAGGGTGGATTTGATTTAAATCAAGTCGATTTAAATCATAATTTTAAAAGAGCAACTGTCATCTCTGTCCCGCAGCGGCTCCTCCTCTGACCCGCTGTTGACTCACTGACAGTCCCATTCACTTTAACCTGTTCCGGACCGGCTCTTGTACTTTTACTGCTGCAATGTGGCATGTGCGGCTAGTTGGCGGGAGCACGCCGGCGGAGGCGTGCTCTCGTGCCCGCCACACGCTCCATGAGTGTGGCCGCGAGTTGGGCGGACTCGATGTTCGCTGGCGACCCGCGATCGCCTGGTACACAAGAAAAGCGGGGAACTGCTGATGTAAACACTGCGGGTCCCCGCTATGTCAGTGGGCATGACAGAGATCTACTGATCCCTGTCATCGGGATCAGTTAGATCTGTTATGCCCCTGGCAGCCCGGCCCCCCCCCCCCCCCACAGAGCACGCCTCTGAAACACAGTTAACTCCTTGATTGCCCCCTGCAGGTTAGCCCCTCCCCTGCCAGTGACTTTTACACAGTAATCAGTGTTTTTTTTTAGATCTTGTCACTGTATAAATGTCATTGGTCCCAAAAAAGTGTCAAAAATGTCCGACATGTCCTCCCCAATATCACAGTCCTGATAAAAAAATCACAGATCGCTGCCATTACTAGTAAAAAAAAAAAATAATAAAATAGCCATGAATGAATTCTCATGGTTTGTAAACACCATAACTTTTGCGCAAACCAATCAATAAACGCTGATCGCAATTTTTTTTTTTTATACCACAAATATGTAGAATACATATCGGCCAAATCTGATGAATAAATTTGTTTATATATATATATATTTTGGATATTTATTATAGCGAATAGTAAAAAATATTGTTTTTTGTTTTTTTTTCAAAATTGCAGATAGCACAAAAAAATAAAAACCACAGAGGTGATCAAATACCACCCAAAGAAAGCTTTATTTGTGGGAAAAAAAGGATGTTGTTTTGTTTGGGTACAATGTCGCACCACCGCACAGTTGTCAGTTAAAGTGACGCAGTGCCGTATCGCAAAAAGTGCTCTGGTCAGGAAGGTGGTAAATCCTTCTGGGGCTGAAGTGGTTAATGGGATGGCTGGTGATGCGGCAGTGGCACAACAAGGTGAGGGATGTGGTGGCAGCAGGTGAGTGAGTGCCCGCTAACAGTCGCTACCACGATGGATCTGAAATGACAGGTGCTCTTTAAATATAAGAATGTAGGTCCCTTTTACACATGCCAACCGTTCATTTCATTATTCAGTTACATCAACACGGATGAAGTACTTTTTTTCATCTGGTTTTCATCAGTTTATTTACATCCACTGCAAAAACGGATGAAAAATGGACCATTTGTCTATCTACATCCGTTTTTCATCCGATCTGTTTTTTTAACGGAAGAAAAAAAGAGCTTTGATCTGTTTAAAAAAACCGGATGTGGATGTAAACTGATGTAAATGGATGATCATCCGTTTACATCCGTTTTTCCATAGAGATGCATTAATGTCTATTTTTCATCCATCAACGGATGGATGAAAAATGGACAAACGGTCCCAATATGTGAAAGGGGCCTTATTCTTGCTGGCAGTTAGAATCTTTAATATTTGCAAGGTTTTCCATTTACAATAATAAGATGTCAGGGTAGTAAAACAGCGATATCAGAACCAATTCAATCATACAGTTTGTAGTGTACATAGATTTGTAAAACAATGGGATAAATGAATATTCCTGAACTTTGTTTTATCTCATGGTTACTGTGACATTGTGTGAATGCATCAATGCAGTGCATGTTATCTCAGCTTGCAGAGCTTGAATTCATTGAATTAGTTTACCAAAAATGTAAATATTGCAGAATATACAGCCTCATTCTACGTAACTAAGCTCCATTTCATGCTGAATAAACAAAATTATTAATATATCTTGAATAGAAAACTATCTTTAGTTAGATTTTTACTCCAAATGCATTTTATTAAAATAAATTTGATAAAAATCAAAAAAATTTATTCAAATAAAAAAAAATCCACCCTTGGAGCAAGCTACGTACAGAGTGCAGGGTTTAGGGTGCACTATGCACAAGTGTACAACCCCAACCTCCCCCAAAGCTTCCTTGCATTTCTTTCTCCTACCTGGCCTCGCTCTAGTACCTCCCTGTGCTGAATTTGGCATGCGGGCCTTGTGCTTGACATAGGTGTACTAGAGGGAAGAAACTTCTTACAGGCTAAAAAAATGTCAAAAATTCTCAATTCACATGTTCTTAGGCATTCCCATTCATGTCTATGGGGGCAAAAATACCCATTTCAGCCTCAAAGGGCTCCTTTGGTCATGCTCTTGGATGCCTTCTTAAAGAGCATTTGACAGGCAATGAGGTGGCATTGTATATCCTCCTTACCATCTGCTTTAACCTCTTGATCGCCACACTAGTGCACCGCAACCATGTGCATTGCAACTGGTTGTGGGGCGCTTGCACTTGAATAAGTCACATTCGGCGGGCACTACAGGTAGAAGGGTGTATAATTCCTGCCACGGCATGTGTACAACACCCTCAGTCGCTGACTCTGCATTTAAAGGGGGTAGTGGTTGAGGGGCAGATGTGGCTCAACTGCAGGGTGAACAAGCCCAAAGGTAGCTCATATAGCTTTGGGAGCATCAGCCAACAAGATTGCTCATAGGTGAAAGGTCACCATTGAAATACATGAGATTCTGAATGGTAACTTCTTGAAGCTTCAGGTTACAAAATGCTCCTTTGTGAATGGAACCTTACAGTATGTGCACACTGGAAAATTTGTATTTTTTTTCTTTTTAATAAAAAAAAATAACACACTACAACTACAAAAAGAAAAGTCCATTTCCATCATGGAGGTCCGTTGATGACGTTGCGATAGCATGTTTTTAAACCAAAGATGGTTTGATCTCTGTTTTCTCGGAGAAAGGTGACTGACTCAGCCATTTTTTACCTCAATATTTTTCACGCTGCAAATGAAGCGAGCAAAGCTCGTGTATCACCTTTTTCTGTTCATGGTTGCACAAAGATAAAGCTTGTTTGCGTTGCCTTTTTACAAAGCTGCCCGGGGGAAATGGTTCAGCTGCCGATCGACCTCATCAGTGAGTCGCTACGCACAATTTGCACTGACTGGCAGCATGTAGGAGAGAAGGGAAAGTCTCACCTCTCTTTCTCTCCGGCTGGGGATGTCCCGGGTATAGGTCACTAGTAGGGCACAACATTATATACTGGTATTATTGTATGACATATGTAAGCGCAGTGGGCGGCTCTAACCTTTTTGTTGATTTATTAGCCTGTACTGATGTAACAAGATTTATAATAAGACTAAAGCTTGTTTACTTTGCAAGCACGTTTTCATTTAGCTTAGTGAATAAGGTGAAGTTTGCTGACTTCAGTAATCCAATCACGTGAGAAAAAAAAAAAAAAAATTCTTATTTTCTTTACCAACGATTGGGTATTCTTTGCAAAGTGAATTTTCCCTTTGTTCCACCCCCCATTCACTAAGATAAGTGGAAATTCACTTGCAAGGTGAGCTTTTTTTAGTGCTCATCCAAATGGGCACTGCAGCCTAGCGTTTAATTTACGGTTGCGGCATGGCCCTTTCACTTGAATTGGTTGCGTTTGGCATTACTGCCGGCCGAGGACAACTGGGGTAAATTTTTGGCTGAGAAGCAAAGCATGGCATGTGTAGAACGCCAACCCGCTGCAGCTTAAGGTGCGTGTGGGGGGGGGGGGGGACCATGGCTCAACCACCTATTTTTACTGGGTCTAAACTAAGATATGTAATAAAGACAGAAATGTATTACTTTAGATGTCTTTGGCATGTTTATGAGGGGAGAGGGAGCAACCATGGAAAGAAAAATACTGGCAGATTTAACTTCAGCTTTAACCAGGGTGGGGGTGGGTCAGAACTTCTGTAAGTTTTTGTTCCAAGAGATTTGGAAGAGAAGAAGCACAGCACCAATGGTTGAGAGTCGGTTTATTTTTCTTTATTCATAGTATCTCCAAAAGATATAGTATATCATATGATAACATAAAAATATTTAGACTCTTAACCATCGATGTGGGGTTCCTTCTCTTTAGACTTCACTATGGTAAACCCACTCTGGATCGAACATCTCCAACCCAGTTGAGTATTTTTTAGTATCTGTATCCCTGTTGAGTCATTTCCTCTAACTATGTGGTCACCAGTACAGGAAGTGAAGGGAAATCTTCCTAATGGAAAGTACGAGGAAGCAAGCCCATTCTGGATCCGGAGCCTCAAACCTTGTTGAGTTTTTTATTGGTGTCTATATCCCTGCTGAGTAATGTTTGTGGTTACCACTACAGGAAGTTAGAGGAATCTTCCTAATTGAAGTATGAGGATGCAATCCCAATCTGGGTCCAGCGCCTCCATCCCAGTTAAGTTTTTTTTATTATTGTCTGTATCCCTGTTGAGAAATTTCCTCTAACTTTGTGGTCATCAGTAAAGGAAGTGAGGGTAAATCTTCCAGATGGAAGTATGGTGGAGAAAAGCCACTCTGGGTCTCGCGCCTCAAACCCACTTGAGATTTTTATTGGTGTCTGTATCCCTGTTGAATAATGTCCTTTAACTTTGTGGTCACCACTACAGGAAGTGAGGGAAAGCTTCCTAATGGAAATAGGACAAAGCAAACCCACTCTGGGTAGAGCACCTTCAACCCAGTTGAATTTCTTATTGGTGTCTGTATCCCTTTAAATAATTTCCTCTAATTTTGTGATCACCAGTAAAGAAAGTGAGGGGAAATCTTCCTGATAGAAGTATGGTGGGGCAAAACCACTCTGGGTCTAGTGTCTCCAACCCACTTGACATTTCTATGTATCCCTGTTGAGTAGATTCCTCTAAATTTGTGCTGACCAATACAGGAAGTAAGGGAAATCTTCCCCAATGGAGGTGTGAGGGAGGTAATCCACTCTGGGTCCAGCGCCTCTAACCCAGTTGAGTTTTTTGTTGATGTTTGTATTCCCCTGTTGAGTAATTTCCTCTGACTTTTTGGTCACCAGTACAGGAGGTGAGGGGAAATCTGTCTGTGGTTATTCTTTAAGTTGACCCAACTTCCACGAGATGGGTCTCACCCAAACGAAACAGGATAAAGGTAATCCTTCTAAAGGGAGTGAAGGACATGACCAGTCGTGTTGCAATCTCCTTTAATGGATTGTCCCTATGTCT
>BLSH010245037.1:339278-369107 GCA_018402905.1 Glandirana rugosa | reverse complement strand
AAAAAAAACCGTTCACATTTATACTCTAAACTCCAGAAAAACTTGGGTCTAGAGTATAAATTCTCCAAGACAGTACGAAAAAAGATAATGTTCCTTACAAATGTAAAGAACATTATCCTTAATTTCACTAGTGTAAAAAAAAAAAATTTTCCTGTCACATTTTTATTTTTCATTTGATTTATTCTATTTTTTTTTTTTTGCATTAAGGGCGGGTGTATACTTTTGCCATAGCGCACTAGCAATCTCGCTCTCGTTATTAACATCGTGATCTTGAGGAGACATTGAGTTTTGACCATTGGACATCCTTAGAAATTGGTGAACGGCTGGCGGTTGGCGTCCAACTGCCGCTGTTCCACCAAGCAATAGCGTTTAGCGGCAGTATGCTGCCGCCGGCGCTCACAGTGCGCGTTATCGCAGCCGCCGTCGTATGACGGCGATTTGCGATAACGAACCACCTTGTCGCCGTCAACCTGCGGTTGGCGGTCGGCAAGTGGTTAAAGATTCCTACAGGTTACCAGTTTTGAGTTACAGAGGAGTTCTAGTGCTACAATTATTGCTCTCGCTCTAACGATCACGCGATACCGTTTTCATATGTGGGCGGGAATTACGTTTTTTTTTTTTTATCTTATTTAGTTTACTTTTTATTTTTACACTGTCCTTTTAAAAAAAAAAAATGTGATCACTTTAATTCCTATTACAAGAAATGTAAACATTCCTTGTAATAGAAAAAAGCATGACAGAACCTCTTAAATATGAGATCTGGGTTCAAAAAGACCTCAAATCTCATATTTACACTTGCCAAAAAAAAATGACACTTAAAAAAAATAAATAAATAATGTCTCCTTTAAGATCTTTGGCCGGAAGTGACGGTTGACGTCGCTTCCGCCAGTCAATGCTATTGAGCCAAGTGGGCGGCATCTACCGCTCACTCGGCATCCAGTGCAGGGGGGAGCGGACCCGATCATCTCCGTCGCTACTGGCGGGTCCAGTAAGTGGCGGAGACGATGGAAAAGTGGTGGGGGGCACATCTCCCGTCCCCGATAAAAGTGATCTCTCGGCGAATCCGCCACAGAGACCATTTTTCTCTGAAAAAGGACCACTGGCTGAATAAAACAATACCGGGGTTATGGTAGCTATCTGCTGCTACCATAACAACGGTATTCCACTTCAAAGGACCGCCGTATATACACGATGTGGTTAAGCAAGGCATACACGATGCGGGCCAGTGATTATTGCTAGCAGCTATACCGGCTGCTAGCGATAATTGAATGTAAGATCTGGCAGGCTAGTTGTACACAAGTTGATCATTCAATCAACTTGGTACATTCAGCCTTTCCATACATGGTTCGAATCTCATCCAGTTCTTGTTGAGCCGGCAAAGATTCAAACAATCTATGGCCGGCCTTACATTTGTGGTCAGTGGGAAGAATATCCCCCTTACAGATAGCTGAAGAGATAATTGGCACCAGTGGTTACGTATCTGAGAGGCAACAGTTGCTAATTTCTCAAGGAACCCCTGGCAACCTCTAGAGGAACCCTGGTTGAGAAAGGCTGACTTCAACAATCAAATACTTGCTGAACAAACACTATAGCAAACAATTTCTGAGATATTATTGTAAAACATACTTGAAAGGAGTGTGTAATTTTAAGATGGTTCCATATTTTTGACCTAATTGATTGTTTTACTTATTCAAATCTGTTGATCCTTGAACAATGACTAAGATAAAGTTACAGGGTAGGCCAAATGTGGAGTGAAGAACAGTAAAACAAAATGAATGCATAGTTATGGCCTGTACACACTATCCGAAAATCGGACGAAAAATACCGCATATGATGCGATCGTACGATAATCGGATCGTTAGTACACAGCTTTCGAGAGCCGATCATGGCAGTTCATCAGATAATATTCGATCGGACAAGCATGAAAATTTTGATCGCATGGTGCCTGATTGTAAGATTTTTGTTTAATCAGTACAATTGTCGTCCGGCAATACAATACAAATACACTACAACACTGACATCACTTCCGATTTTTTATTCTGTCGTGCGGGAATTTTCGTGACTTTAGTATACTCTTCCGATTCGATCTGAGATTAGCATGCAAAAAAAAAACGGACAATCTGTGTGCGGGGCATTAGTATAAAGGGCTGAGACTGCATATATAATAAGTAAATAAGGCTCCCACTGTGTACATATACACAGTAAGTAAGAGTTTTAAAATAATTAAAGTATGGGTGTAAAATACACAGCTAATGTAGAACCTGTTTTACCTGTCAAGTTGTAATTTTTCTGTAACTAGTCTTCTAAATCTCAAAGCCCTGCCAGACACGTCACGTCTTAACCATTCAGTGTTCTCAACTACATTCAAATACAGCTGGCCAAGACTATGATTGGATGGTGAAGTAGCAGATGAGGTCATCTCTATGCTCTCTCCTCCAATCCACATGCATTATTTGTTAGACTGCATGCAGTCACAGAAAGCTAAGACAGGCAATGGACAGACTGAAGTACTCCAGGAAATCTAAAAGTCCTCCTATGCCAGTGGTTCTCAACTCCTGTCCTCAGGACCCACTAACAGGCCAGATATTAAGTATTACCTTGGGGAGATGCAGACTAGAATACTGCAATCACTGAGCAGCAAATTATATCACCTGTGATGTATTTCAGTTATCCTGCAAACCTGGCCTGTTAGTGGGTTCCGAGGACAGGAGTTGAGAACCACTGTCCTATGCAGTGAGGCTGCACTACAAGGAATAGTTGTGTCTTTCTGTTTGAGGACAGGTAAAGTGCTTTTACTTATCTGATCCTACACAGGTGGACAGTTCTTCAGCATCCCCATGTCCAATGCAGGGCTATGGGCACATTATTGGTATTGATGACATCAGAGGACCTTAGCCTGCTGGAGCATAGGAGGTAGAAGGGAGTACAGCAAGTAAAGCTGCTGTACCAGGTCCCCCTAGACATAATCAGGTCATTTTTGTAGTGGGGAGGACTTTTAGTTTTCAGTTTTAAAGTAGACCTAAACCCAATCAGTTTAATCTCAAATAATCACTTGACTTCTATTTTGGATAGAGCAAGGGAGGGTTATAACCCCTGTCTGATTTTTTTTTTCCGCCATCTGTGTCGGAGATTTCCCTTTACTTCCTGTCCCATACCCAAACAGGAAGTGAGAGGAAATCCCTGTAAATCTTTCTAGATTGTAAGCTCTAACGAACAGGGCCCTCTGATTCCTACTGTATTGATTTGTATTGTAATTGTACTGTCTGCCCTGATGTTGTAAAGTGCTGCGCAAAATGTTGGCACTATATAAATCCTGTATAATAATAATAATAATAATTAGGGAATTCCTTGGGCACCCCCAGGTCTCCAAAACTAGTGCCCCCATTGGAAGATTTCCCCTCTTTTTTTTCAAAAATTGTGATTTTCTTTTACTTTCAATGATAATGGTAAACAGGACAAATAGATAGGGGGAATCTCCTTAATAGGGGCACAGACAGCAATAAAAATCTGACAAGTGCTTTAATCCCTCTCCACTCTATTCAAAACTAAAAAAAAAAGTTTAACATTCAGTTACTGTATACTTTAATGTAAAAAGTTGATTTCCAATCTTTTTAAACTTGCAACTTCCATTAAAACAATACCTGGTGATCCTGCCATGAAGGTCCTTGCTCAGTCACTTCCTGTTACGGGGTGACAACCGTCTCCCAGGTGTTCTTCTGCATTGTCACCCTGCCACAATAGGCCCCTGGTGGAGACTGTGAGCAGCTGTGCCAAAATACTTTGGTCCCCTGTTGTCAATTGTAGAAAGCCGGTCCTGGGCAAATGAAAACGGCTTAAAGTGGTAGGAGAAGATCAGCAGCACTGAGATGCAGAATAGGTTGAGAAAAGGTGAAAATGTTTTAATGAAAAAAATGGCAGTTGTTTATGATACATATTCCTTTCGTTTAGTAAAGTAAATGTCACCCATCTAAATTAGATTTGGATCTATTTTAAAAATGTTTATTAAACCGAGGACTTTTATATCTGTCTACGTTTAAATGCACCTTAATAATATTGGCAAAGAAACACATTACATTCACACAGATAAATAAAAAAAATATTGTAAATGCACTTTAAAGCCATTTCAAGGTGAACAACCTATTTTCTTACGTACAAGTTACCTTTTTTATGTTGATGAAAATGTAACGCAAATAATAAAAGAAGAACTGTCTCCATTTAACTGGAGCCTGACCCCATAGCATGGCTGAAATTCCTTCTTTTATGACTGGGAATATGGGAATGTAAAATTATGTTATGGGACCGAAAAATGTGAGTGGAGACGGGCAGGCAGAAGCCAAGATAAAATCAGAGATAGCGAGGAACATGAAAAGAGGTGAGTGAAAAAAGAACCAGCGAAAGAAGAGGGAGATGAATCCGGGATGTCGTGAGAGAAATAAAGCAGAGAGACGAGAGCCGAGGGTGAGGAATGAGGCCTACATGAAAGGAAAAGTGTTTGCACGCCTCTTCTCTGCTGACCGCGTGCGGGATTTAATACGATATAATTAGAGGCAGACGTGTTCTCCATTGAAAAACATCTATTTATCTGTAGTTAAAGAAGAATCAATTGCTGTTATTCTGGAATAAATCTTAATCTGGCTGTTTTTTACTATTTAACCACTAAAGGTTGAGGCCCCAGAGAGCTCATGTTCTCAGTTATAGGTTATGAAATATGGATTTTGCATATGGACCTTTGCTTCCTTTTTCATTCTTGATTTCCCAAAAAGCATCCACATGGACACATTTACAAAGCTTAAGTAAGCCTCGATTTGGCTATTTTGGAGCCCTTTAAAATGCACCTGAGAATGTTGAACACGTGAAGGTTCTCTTTTATCCAGGTCATGGTATAGCTAGTAGTAGTTAGTCACATTCAACTGCAATGTTGAAGATGTTCTACTTCTTATCCAGGTAGCTTCATTAGTTCAGCCACATGGGTCAATCCAGAGTTTCTCAACCAGGGTTCTATGGAACCCTAGGGTTCCTCCAGGGCCAGCATTGAGCAATGATAAGTTTCCACTGATACCATTGATCCTTTTAGATATCTGTAAGAGGTATTTCTTTCCATTGACCCCAAGTGTAAGGAGCATTTTTCCCACTAATGTATCATGAGTTATAGATATAGTCAATTTTAGCAGGGGTTCCCCGGGACTGGAACACTTATTTTCATGGTTCCTCTGTGTTGAAAAGGTTGAGAAAGGCTGGGTCAATCACTTAAATGTCAGCATTGACCTCGGTAGCTGCAGACACTGTGGAGTAATTCATCCTCAAAGCTTGCAAGAGACCTAGTAAGATCCTTCAAGCCTGGTCTCAGCACTCTGCTGACTGTGGGGCATTTACTACAACATAATTAGTCAGGTGAGAGAAAAAATCTATTTATCTGTAGTTAACGAAAAATCAATTGCTATTATTCTGGAATAATTCTTAATCTGTCTGTTTTCCACTGTTTTAACTACTAAAGGCTGAGGTCTTAAAGACCTTGTCATGGGCTGTTTTCAGCTCATGGTCTGAGTGACAAGGTATGAAATATGGATTTTGAATATGGACTTTTAAAAGGAATTTTGCTTCCTCTTTCAGTCTTGATTCCCCAAAAAGAATTTGCATGGACACATTTACAAAGCTTCCTGTAAGCCATGATTGGCTATTTTGGAGGCCTTTAGAACCCATCTGAGAATGCTAAACACACGTGAAGGTTCTTTTTTATCCAGGTCATGATATAGCTAGTAGTAGAAAGTCACATTCAGCTGGACTTGTTTTGTAATGTTGAAGATGTTCTACTACTTATCCAAGTAGCTTCCTCCAAGTCATGAACATTCCCCTGCATTTACAGCCACATGGCTCACTCTAATGCCATCATGATTGGATTTAAAGCAGATATCTAGTATTTTTAAAACATGCCAGCACTGACCTCTGTAGATGCAGACACTGTGGAGTAATTTAATCTCAAAGTTCACAATAGAAGCTGTAAGGTCCAAGTCCAGTCTTGGCAGTCTGCTGAACCTACATGGGATTTACCACATAATTCTTTGTGGAAAACATCTATTAGCCTGTATTTAAAGAGGAATCAATTGCTGTTATTCTGGAAGAAATCTAAATATGCCTGTTTTTTTTTTGGTTCTTGTACTATTTTAATTACTAAAGGCTGAGGCCCCAGAGATCTCATGTTCTGAGTGATTGGGTATGAACTATGAAATATAGATTTTGCATATGGACTTTTTATGGAATTTTGCATAGTTTTTCATTCTTCATTTCCTAAAAAGCATCCACATGGACACATTTACGAAGCTTCCTATAGGCCTTGATTGGAACCCTTTACGAACCCATCTGAGAATGTTGAGCACATTTAAAGGTTCTTTTTTTTATCCAGGCCATGATATAGCTAGTAGTAGTTAGTCAACTGGACTTGTACTGCAATGTTTAAGATGTCTTACTACTTATTCAGGTAGCTTCCTCATTTCAACCACATGGGTCACTCACTTGAATGCCAGCATTGACCTCTGTAGCAGCAGACACTGTAGAGCAGCCTTTCTCAAACTTTTCAACACAGAGGAACCCTTGAAATAATTCTCCGGGCTTGGGGAACCACTGCTAAAAATTAAAAGTCTGCAACTCATGATCCATTAGTGTGATGGTCAATGGGAAGAATGCACCTTACACTTGTGGTCATTGGGAAGAATGACCCCCTTACAGATAGCTAAAAAGATCAATTATGTCATTGGGAATTTATCTGAAAGGGAGAAATTGACCATTGCTCAAGGAACCCCTTGCAACCACTGGAGGAACCCTGGTTGAGAATCCCTGCTGTAGAGTAATTGATCCTCAAAGTTCACAAGTGAAGCAGTAAGGTCCTTCAAGCCTGGTCTCAGCACTCTTCAGACTGTGCAGGGGATTTACTACGACATAATTAGATGCAGATGTGAGAAAACATCTATTTAGCTGTAGTTAACGAAAAATCAATTGACATTATTCTGGAATAGATCTGTATTTATCTGTTTTCCACTGTCACCCTGAGGTCTTAACCTCCCTGGCGGTAATCCTGAGTGTGGCTCGGGGTGGAATTTCAGTACCATTAGCGGCAACCCCGAGCCACACTCGGGATTGCATTGCTGGATCCAGGCAGCGATACTCACCTTGTCCCCTGGATCCAGCAATGTCCCCCGCAGTGTCTGCGGGCTGTGTCCTCCGCCCGATGCCTCTGTGTGCCGGGCTCTGTTCCCTGCGAGCGTCGTGTCGCACGAGGACGGAGACCGGCGGGAAATTCAAAAAGTGAAACACACACAGCACATACAGTACACTGTAATCTGTAAGATTACATTACTGTATGAAAACATTTCACATCCCCTTTGTCCCTAGTGGTTTGCCCAGAGCCCTGCATGCACTTTTATATAATAAATGTCATTCTTTCTGCCTGGAAACATGAGAATGTCCATAGCAACCAAAAAGTGTCCCTTTACGTCAAAAGTGGTTTTTGATTGCCTAGAAAACACCGATAGTAAATAAGAATCATTTGCAGAATTGAGTGATACTCATTTTTGGGGAAATTTATCATCAGAAACTGAAAGTGACGACAGCGACAATTCTGCAACTGAGCAAATTTCAGTCTTTTTGGTTTGATTACATTATTGAATAAATTGTATTACTATGACGTTATTATTTTTGATAATTATTTTTAGTTATTTATTATATTATAATTTGTGATTTCATTTTTCAAACTTTATCATACCCGGGATGTCTACTAGACTCTTGTTTGGACAGATTTAAGTGAGTTATTCCTAAGAATTACTGGCCTACAATATAAAACTCCAAATTTTCATGCAAAATAATTGTACCGCTATCAGCACCAAAAATCTGAAATAATCATCCCGCCAGGGAGGTTAAAGACCTTGTTATTGGCTGTTCTCGGCTCATGTTCTGAGTGACAAGGTATGAAATATGGATTTTGCATAAGGACTTTTTCTTGCTTTTACATTCTTGATTCCCCAAAAAGCATCCTCATGGGCACATTTAAAATGCTTGCGCTCAGCCTTGATTGGCTATCTTGGAGGCCTTTAAAACCCATCTGAGAATGTTGAACACAAGAGAAGGTTCTCTTTTATCCAGGTCATGATATAGCTAGTAGTAGTTAGTCACGTTTGACTAGATTTCTAATCCAAGTAGCTTCCTCAGTTCAACTGAGTGTTATGCCTGGTACACACAATGAGATTATCCGACAAATGATAGTCCATTTTTTTTCTTCCACATTCTAATCTCATTTTGAAATGAAGAGATTACTAAAGTCACAAAATTCTCGTACGACAGAATAAAAATTCGGAAGTGGTGTAATGTGTTGTAGTGTATTGTATTTTTGAACGACAACTGTACTGATTAAATGAAAATCACGCGATCTGGTATCGTACGAGAAATAAAATTGTGCTTGTCCCATTGGATAATTTCACATGAATTGTCATGTTTGTCTCTCGAAAGCTGTGCACTAATGATCAGATTATCTTACAATCGCTTAGAAAGCGGTATTTTTCGTATGATTTTCTTATCGTGTGCATGGGCCATAAGGGACATCTTCCAACATTTACAGCCACCCGAGTCACTCACTTTAATGCCATCATGATGTGAGCAGAGGTCTAGTGTTTTAAAATAGACTTTAGCCAGCATTGACCTCTGTCGCTGAAGATGGTGTAATAATTAGTCCTCAAAGTTCACAGGAGAAGCACTGAAGGCCTTCAATCAGGTCTGAGCACTCTGCTCTCTCCCCTCTTCTTATGTACCTGTTCTGTCTTTACATTACAGGTCATAAGCCTGGTTACCAAGTCAGTGATGGGAGAAAGAAGCAAAAAAAGACTTCTGATAAGCAAAAGTTTAAGTGTTTTTCAGTGGCGGCCCGTGCATTAGTGGCGCATGGGCGCCGCCCCCCCCCCCATCCATGTGTCCAGCCCTCTGATCTACATACAGGGATGCCGGATGCATGGATTTCAATGGAGGTGGGGGGGGAGTGTGTTTTTGAAGTTCGTGATTAGAGCCAGAGGCCGTAATCGGCTTCAAAAAAGGGTGAGCTCCGGGCGCTCAGTTGTGTGACGATAACAAATGAATATTCATTATCGCCACACTGATCCTCTTTCTGGCCAATCAGGAAGCGGATCTGATACCTGTCACCTGATTGGCTGAAAGGACAGGCGATCCTATTGGACACCAAAGAGGAGGAGAGAAAAGACGCACTTCGTCTCTATGACAGGACACAGGAGGCGCTGCCTGGGACACAGCTTGCCGCCCGTCACCCGCCACCTGACCCGCAGTCCGTCACCCGCCACTAAGATGGGGTAAGTGCCAGGCAGACAGCGGTGGGTGCCGTTAAATGCCGCTGGTCGCCGGGTGGGATGGGGGGTAGCGGGTGGTGCAGGATAACTGCCGTGCCGCTGGCCTCAGGGGGCAAAGGAGGTTGCTGGAGACGTGCTGTGCTGCTGGCCGCCCGGGTGGGGGGGTGTTGGTTGATTAGCCCCCCCCGAAAAAAAACATGAGCCGCTACTGGTGTTTTTGCTGTTAATTTTAAGGATGGATTACTCAAACAGCTTACAACTACAGAGGTCAGTGTCGGCTTAATTTAAAGCTTATGTACTTATATTTGAATGGCACAGTTCTACTTTAAGGGCTTCAAGAACGGTGTTTGATAGTGTAAATGCTTGCTGAACACATTGCTCTTCTATATGTTTAAGAAACCTGTACTGAGATAATTATGGAAGCTGTCATTTATACTGGGTACTTTCTGAAAATGCTAGTTGCTTGGCTGTCCCTGGCTGCAACACATTAAAGCCAAGTACACTCCACTAGATTCTTTTTCGTTAGGATTATTATTCGAAAATAACTGACAGCAGGTGTACTAACCACTGTACTAAGAATCTGATGTTAGTACAGCAATCTTCCCTGCTGTTCTATTGTGTTCTGACAGGGGGACCACCCCCCTGCCAGATCACTCCGGTCAGCGTTCTCTGCCACTGGCTGAGATCGCTGATCGGGAGCCGGTCGACTGCTAGTTTTCCAGCATGCTTGTCCGACAGAAGCCGACCAAACAGCTGCCATACACACAAGCTGAATGTTGACCGTTTTTTTTATTGAACCAACCGATGACAACTGACATTCAGCCCGTGTGTATGGCTTAAGTCACAGAATTGGAAAAAATATGCAGATTAGCAAGGTGCAGCGAGGTCAGGACCATGAACTGCATTCTTGTTCAGGTCAATCACTGGCAAACACTGAAGCCATTGGCTTAACATGAAAGCCAGGCAACTTGCATTTTCAGACAAGGAGGTAAGCTAATGCAGCCTCCATATTATCTCATTACAGGTTTGTTTTACCCATTAGAGGGTTGTTTTTCAATCCCTGTGTAAAAATGACGCAAAGTCTATCACTGTCCATCCTGACTCACACTTATTGCATAAATCGTATTTCTTTATCTCCTTTCCTACGAAAAATTCCACGGGAGCGGCAATAGCCAGTCGCAGACACAACGTCAGCAGAAACCATGTACAGCTAAGAAGTGTAGGTGGGGAGAAGCTTGTGATCATGGATTTCCACATTTTCAGTGTTTTTATTAAGCAGCTGTAGTTAATGTATTTAAAGTGATCCCCGCCTGACTAAGCTAGTTTATTTATGTATACATCAGATAAATCAGTTATTTGCTGAATGGATGCTGGACTACTAAAATAGCAGTGCATTGCGTGCAGTTGCTGAGTGCCCTCATTAAATTGAGCAGGCTGCCCGCCAAACGTGACAGCGATGATAATTTTTTGCCACGTGGCATATATACACCCTCCTCTGCTGCCTTTGCAGCTTAAAGGGGAGCAGTAAGAAATCTCTTCAACCATGCGTTTTTACCACCTCCCCCCAACCACAAGTGTAAATGAGGCCTTATATGGCTCAAGCCACATAAACAGATGGCCTATTCACTATCTAAGGTCCTCTGTCCATGTGAATGACGCCCCATGAGCCAATCCGTTGTGCTGCAGTGCTTATGTACTGATAAGGAACATGCTGATAGGAGTAGAGATCAGAGTAAAATATAGGTGAGCTCATCAGTCTGCTGCCTCGCCTTTTACTTTCAAGTTATAGGCAGGGAAAGGTAAAAGAACTGCAGCAGAGAAAAATCAGGTCTCTAGCGGCTAGCCCTTACAGACAGGGCTGTGGTGTGTGACAGACCTGTGTATAATTTAGAACTGGATAGATAAATATACAAAACCTTTCCCTGTTCTGTGTATTTATCGGTTTGCCTGGGGTTTAACTTTAAAGTGACACTAAACAATATGCACATTCTCCAAAAATACTCCATACACATCTAATACCTAATGGGCCTGTGGTGTATTTTTCATGGAATTGTTTCTTAGGGCTTGTTCACTTGTCAGGTTGAGGGCAGTAAAACCAGGTGGTTGAGCCTCTGTTTTATCACCCCCAACTGCCCACCTACACTATAGGCAGAGTACAGAGTTCAGAAGTACACCACGTGCAGAGCTCAGCAGTATGCTACATACAGTGCCGAGTTCAGGAGTATGCTACATACAGAGTGCAAAGTTCAGGAGTATGCTACATACAGAGTGCAGACTTCAGGAGTATGCTACATACAGAGTGCAAAGTTCAGGAGTATGCTACATACAGAGTGCAGACTTAAGGAGTATGCTACATACAGAGTGCAGACTTCAGGAGTATGCTACATACAGAGTGCAGACTTCAGGAGTATGCTACATACAGAGTGCAGACTTCAGGAGTATGCTACATACAGAGTGCAGAGTTCAGCAGTACGCTACATACAGAGTGCAGACTTCAGGAGTATGCTACATACAGAGTGCAGAGTTCAGCAGTACGCTACATACAGAGTGCAGAGTTTAGGAGTGCGCTATGTACAGCGTGTGGAGTTCAGGGGTAGACCTCTGTGTTTACAAGTGACAGCAGGGAGCGGAGGGTGAGAGAGTTCCACCACGTTCCAGCTGCAAAACTGGGTGTGAGAGCCACATGACAAGGCCTGGTGGGCCGGATTCAGCCCGCGGGCCTTGTGTTTGACATGTGGGCTCTAACAGGTAGTCAGGTCACAGCAGCAAAATAATAAGGAATTTGTGAATTTGGAGGAGGCCGAGAGCAATAGAAGGTGCTTTTTGGAGTTAATAATACTTGAATAGTATTTCTTTAGTGTTTAGCATTACTTTATACAAAATTATTACCAATCTTTTTTAGAATGAGAAGGAAAAATATCTAACTGCAGACTTCTACATTCCATTTAATGAGGATCCATCTTACTACTTGTGAAAGTCCTGTAGGTTCACAGGCTTCTCTGGGCAAATTTCAACCCCGAAATCCCCCTTCGTGTTCATGAATAACCTCTCCTACATCAAAGGATCCAACGCAAACCCCCAGAGCCTTGTCTTCCTTAAATAAAGAAGTGGTTGGTGACCCGCAGGGGCACACCTGACAATGTTTTGCATCTGAAGCAACTGCTCTGAAATTAGTGCTCTGTGTTGGTTTAATCCCTCTTTTAAGGGTCACCGGCTCCCTTGACTGTTACTTGATCTATATAGATCCAGCTAATTTGTTAATTAGACCTGAACATTAGTCTTCCAGTTTGAAAACATATTTTTTACATTGCAAAAGGGTGTAATACTTTCCTATTTGGTCGCTGGTACTCAATCAGCGGTGAGCTGCCTGGATTGTCTCTAATCCTGGAAGAATATTACGTATTTGGGGGGGGGGGGGGGGTATTAGGAAACATTGGGAACACATTTAAGGTAAAGCTTGTATTTTCCTGATCGCTGCTTCCACTCGGCTTAGGTAATTCAGCAGGAGACGTAGAGATGCATGCTCTAATTTTCCAGAAAATCGCAGGTTTAATATTTCAAAGCGGCGAGGTTTTACAAAGGCAGATAAGAGGCAATTCTCACAGAAAAGAAGGGCTGCTTCGGGATCTGAGCAATGAATGATCAGTGATTGCTTCTTGGGAAATTTTAGGGATGACAGCGGTGTCTACGTTTTTTTGGTAAACATTTCTCACTGTTTACTTTTTATTTTTAAAGTAGATGTTTTCTTCTTTACTTTGCTTTTTCCTTTCCTTTTGTTTCTTTTCTTTTTGCCTTTTATTTTAGCCTTTCATTCCTTTGCCTTTTTCCTTTACTTTTCTTGCATCTCATTTTCAAACCCTCCTTTTTTTTTTTTTTTTGCTTATTTATTTTTCCTAAACTTCCCAAGACTTCATTTAGATGTGTGGTTAGGAAAGGGGGCCCTCCAATTGCAACCCCCCCCCCCCCCCAAAGCTGCAGGAGACAGCAAACGGGGGTGATTACATGCCATCTAGGCATTGCTTCCTCTCCGCCTCTGCGATACGATTGTGGATAGGGCTGCAAAAAAAAGGGAGATTTAAACGCATGTCTAAATCTACTCTTACTGTTCTATTATTTTTCATTATAATTCCATTTCTTTGCTTTCTCTTCTTTCTTCCATCCCCTTTTCCTTTACATTACTTTTATTTTAATTTACTTTCCTTTGCCTTGGTTTCTTTCCTCAACACACCTTTCTTTCCTGTCCTTTTTCATACTTTACTTTCCTTTTCTTTCATTTAATTTCTCTTATATTAACTTTCCTTCTAATCATTTCCCCTACTCCTCTCTTTCCCTTAGCTCTCTTCTCTAGTATTACTTTTTTACCCTTTTCCTTTCCCTTTTCCTTCCCTTGCTATCCCTACCATTCCTCTCCTTTTCATTTTTCCTTTCTCTTTCTTTTCTTTTTCCTTATCTTTACCATCTTTTTCCTTTTGCTTTCCTTTCCCTTCTTCCTTTCCTTCCTTTTATTGTCTTTATTTTGAATTCCCTTGCTTTCCTTTTCTTTATGTTTTTTCCTATTTCATTCCCTTACTTTATTTGCCCCTCTTTACCTTTTTCTTTACCTTTTTCTTTACTTTTTCTTACATTACAATCCTTTCCTTTCTTTTTGTCTTGATTTTCCTTTACAGTCTTTCATTTGCTGTTTCTTTTTTTCCTTGCCTCTCCCATCTCATCCTTCTGCTGGTTCATTCATTTCCTTTAAAGCTGGCCATACACTGATCTTTTGATAACGTCTCGTGGGTGGGACGAAACGCGTCAGCTGACCACAAGTAGTGATGTAATTTCCGGTCGGTGAGACACAAGTCCACAACTACGTCCGGCTTCCACTTTTTTACCCACAAACGTGATTTTAAAAGTAAGTGGATACTTTTTTGCTTTTATAGTGTTTGTATCCCCATAAATTACATGTTTACCTTCAGGTAAGCCTATAATAAGGCTTACCTATAGGAAAAAAGGATATCTCCTAAACCTGTACGGTTTAGGAGATATTCTCATTGCAAGCGCCGCTGACATCAGCAGGCGCATGCGCAGTGATGTCCCCGAGAAGGCCCGACGCATAGCGCCGGACCCTGACAGAAAGTCCGCCGTAAAAGACGGGCTCCCGCGCATACGCGGGAGTGACGTCTCGTGGCTCCGGCCGCTCACAGCGCTGGGGCCGCGTGCCCGGAAGGATCTACGGAGGGAAGATGGCAGCTCCCTCCTTGGGGACCGGGCAGACCTGCGGGAGCTTCGTTATGAGGTAAGTACTTCATAATGAGCTAGTATGCAGTGCATACTAGCTCATTATGCCTTTGACTTGCAAGTGTTTTTTTTCAGAGGGGAGACAACCGTTTTAATACAATAATTACAGTTACGCTATATACCTCTTCTCTGCTATTCATTACCTACACCCACCGCATCCCGAGAACACTGAGAGCTGTGAGAGCTGCTAGTGGAGACGTATCCTGTGGGACTACAACACCCAGCTACCATCACAGACGTTTTTGACTTCTGTTATGGAAGTCCAAGCTATCTGGTGAGTGCAAAGGGACACAGGAGGGGAGCACGGATTGCGCGGAATGTATACTGAGCACTTGGCACTTTTTTGCACATATAACAGGAAGGGTATGTGTAGATGAACTGCTGATGAACTATTTGCACATATTAAGAAGATTTTGCACAGATGAATTCTTGATGAACCTTTTTTTAATTTATATTTATACTTCATGGATTTTGAAGTGTTAGTTTTTTCATTGCACTAGCACTTTTTTGGATAGTTGTTCATGAAACAAGGTTTTGTTGCTACATGTGTAATATAGACACTAAGGTGGATTCAAGTTTTTATAGGTAAATGCACGGAGTAGCACTCTTAAATAAAAAATCTTTCATACACTGTTCCAAATTCGGGTGGTTCAGGTGGTTTAATCAATGAGTGGCCATCCCTGCTCAACAGAAGTTGATCCTTTGATTGACTTCTGTTGAAGGGACATGCTAGACTTTTGGCGATTGGCAGCTGCAGCCAATCAGCTACAGTCGCTGATGAGTATATTCTGACAGAGGTGCAGCCGTAATACAGTGTTCCGATGGGGGGGAGGGGGTTTCTTCATCTAACGCCTTTATGTAGATGGAGGAATCGACCCAGTGGCTGAACAAAACAAAAACCCACCCAACTATGGCTTACTTTTCTTTTTTCATTCCCCACACTTCTACACCCTAAGGCCCCATTCACACCTGAGTGTTTTGTAGCTTGAAGCCTGAAGCTTCAAAACGCTGGAGGGGAAAAAATCTATGAATCTCTATGGAGTCCGTTCACATCTCCACTCAAAAACGCCTGAAGCCAAAAGCCTGAAAACGCCTGAAGCTCAAACAAGTTCTGGAAGTATTTTTGTAGCTTGATTTGGGCGTTTTCCTATTTTTTTACATTGGTTACTTTTTGATCTGTACAAAATCGCGGTAACAAACGTGGCAAAAATCACGGCAAAATCGCGGTAAAAATCGCGTGTATTTCTGCCTGAAAACGCGACGCCCAGGTGTGAATGCAGCCTTACACTGTATATCCAGCCCTCCAGTGACAGTAGCCAAAATCCTCCTGTCATTGACTAACCTGCACTGTAAAATGACAGCTAAAGGGCCCTTTTATATTGGATCTGACTGTCAGCTTTTCAGACAGATCCAGACTGAACCAGGAAGTATCACTATGGGTAGGCGGTTGTAAACCAACTTATATCCATTTACATCTGCTTACATCTGAGGTGTGTAAGTCCGTGGAAAAAAAGGGAAAAGGTCTGCATTCCTTTCCGTTTTTGTAGACGAATGTCTGTTTACATCTGCTCCAATTACATCTGCTCTGTTAACGTCCGCTTTGTTTACGTCTGCTTGGTTTATATCCACTCTATTAACGTCTGCTGCATTGATGCCCACTTTATTTACATCCACTACATTTACACTCATTCCATTTACATCCACTCCATTTACATCTGCTCCGTTTACACCTACTCCATATACATCCACTCCATTTACGTCTGCTCCCTTTATATCCACTCCATTTTTGTTTGCTCTGTTTACATCCACTCCATTTATGTCTGCTCCGTTTACACCTACTGCATATACATATGCTCTGTTTACATACACTCCATTTATGTCTGTTCTGTTTATGCCCACTCCATTTACATCTGCTCCGTTTACATCCACTCCATTTACATCTGCTCCGTTTACATCCACTCCATTTACATCTGCTCCGTTTACATCCACTCCATTTACATCTGCTCCGTTTATAACCACTCCATTTACATCTGCTCCGTTTATAACCACTCCATTTACATCTGCTCCGTTTATATCTACTCCATTTACATCTGCTCCGTTTACATCCACTCCATTTACATCTGCTCCGTTTACATCCACTCCATTTACATCTGCTCTGTTTGCGCCCACTCCATTTGCATCCACTCCATTTACATCTGCTCTGTTGAGATCCACTCCATTTACGCCCCCTCTCTATTTACATCCACTCCATTTACATCTGCTCTCTTTATGCCCACTCCTTTTATGTCTGCTCTTTTTGCGCCCACTCCATTTACGTGTCCTCCGTTTACAGCCACTTCCGTTTACATCCACTCCATTTACGTCTGCTCCGTTTACATCCACTCCATTTACGTCTGCTCCGTTTACATCCACTCCATTTACGTCTGCTCCGTTTACATCCACTCCATTTACGTCTGCTCCGTTTAAATCCATGTTCCATTTTTGTTTATACATTTGTCACCTATGACTATTTTATTTAACAACTAAAAAAAGAGCTAGTACAAAATGGATGTAAACTGATGTAATCTGATCTGAGTTGAACTGAAGTTGGATGTTTATTAAAATGATGTAACCTGAATCAGTATTTATCTGATGGCGTCTGTGTGAAAGGACCCTGATCTCCATCCTCCGACCTTCATGTCCTAATGCCTCACGTTGCATCACGCGACTTCCAACTTTCACTGCACTGTAAATGCTGATTATAATATTAAGTGGTAATTTGGTTTGAACATTAATTGCCACCGGGAAACAAATGTTTTCTTGTTACTAGAGAATATAAAGCGTCGGGCTCTTTCATGTGGTCACGGCTGGTTTCCCCTCTGCAAATGACAAATAAAAATGGCAGACAGAGTTACCAAATTTTATTAGTTTCAGCCATGGGCAGATTTTTTCTTTTAAATTAAGTCCTTGTTGAAATTCCCAGTCTTGTGGGCCGTGGGAAAAGCATGGAGATGTGTCGGGTTATATTTAAACCTTATGAGATCAATCTTGCAGTGCCAGTGACCATTTTGTGAAAATAAGAATCATTTATGGCTATGATGTGATTAGTCCAGTCGCAAAATTTCTCCCATCGCAGTTTTTAGGTAAATTCTTTCCTGCCATTTTTACACCTTATCTTAAATTGACCTCAGAATTTCTAATTGTAATTCCTTATATGATCTGTTGACTAAAGCCTCGCACACACGATGCGATTGTCGTACGACCACACGTACAACTTTTCTCAAAATCGGCTGTCCGTGATTTTGTCTAGCGTAATGACGGTAGTCAAATTATCGTACAACAAAGAGGAAGTTCAGGTGAATGTGAATTGTGAATTATGGACGCAGGTTTACACGACCAACCACTTCCTGGGTTCCGAACATGCGTGTTTGTACTTACAACTTTTTTTGTCCAACTTCTGTACAGGCGAGCCGAAAATCGGATGATGCCTTGTCAGCAGACAAAAGTTTTCTAGTTGGCTTATACAACTTCTGTTGGACGATAATTCAAAATCGGCTGTCAAATGGAGTGTACTAACGGTCAGATTATTGTTCGACAGGCTGTCGTACGACAGTTTTCGGCCAATGATTGTACCGTGTGTAGGGGCCTTTTTAGGCTGGCCATACACGGGTCAAATTTCAAAAGAATTTTCTTTCGAAAATCTTATCTAGGAATTTTCATTCGAATTTTGCAACATTAGTGGGCTGCAGCAACAGCTGATTTCTGTGTGGCAATCAAATTTGAGAAATCGGGCATGTTGGAAATTTTTTGAAAAATGAACGATTTTCTAATCAGTGATGGGAGAATCGTGCGAGAAATGTAATAGAAAAGGAATGCACATCAGTGCAAGAAAAGAAAATTCCCGGCCACTCTTTTCAATAGCAACATGGTGAAAGTGAAGGCTTGGTTGGTCGAATTTCGAAAATCAATGGTGGCACTAGATCACAAAACGCACAAAATTTCTGATTTTGAAAAGCTTAAGGTGATTGTAGCCGTATTCGTGCTATTGCGACATAAAATTGAGTACTTTTTTTATTTGCACTAACATACAATTTTTCAGGACAATCTGTTGGGGTGTGAAGATGGGGGCACACCCCGAACGCTTGTCCTGAAAAATTGTATGTTAGTGCAAATAAAAAAAGTATCACTGACAGTACTCAATTGAAAAGAAAATTTGTTCGGAATTCGACCATCAATGTTGTTTTTTTGTTTTTTTTGTGACTATCTTAGACTGGAAGATTGGATTGGAAGATGATATGTAAGGTAACCAATGAAATAAATGACTTACGCCCAAGACGTTATGATCACGTTGCCCCCGTTTCATTAGTCTTCCTTGTAACTGATTAACTTTACCCATAAACCCCCAGCACCAGCAGATATATATGCCTGGTTTATCATTACCTTTAACAGCAGTATTTTATGGCGGAATATCGGCTCTTCTCCAGACTCTTCATAGCAAACAGGCTGGCATTTACCCTAAAACAACACATGAGATATCTGTGTGCACATCACTACTTGAGTCTGCAGAATACACTCATTAAGATAGCAATCACACTGAGCATGTGGACAAAGGAAAGACCAGCCACTTAAGTGGAAAAATGTTGACACAAGGTTTTCAAATTCTTTGTTTCTCTTAACCAAGCATGCCGGTGATAGAGGGGCACCGTTTTATTGACAGCTGCCCTGATAGGTAATAATCAGTAATCTCAGGACTTAAAGCGGAGTTCCACTCTAATTTACAACAATGGCTGCAATTATTGCTGATCACGTCCCCATTCATTTTCAGATATATATATGTTTTTTTTTTTCATCTTCTACCTTTTGTTGAGGGAAAAGGTTGCACTTCATCTTCGCCGTAACGAGGTAAATCATTTCCCTTTTCCCATTGGCTCTTAGGATAGCAATGTCATCAATCCCAGGAGTCAATGGGCATCCTCTGCTGCTAGCACCGTGTTATTTCACAACTGGAAATGACGCAATGCTAGACAGAGATAAGGCGTCTGCTGCACCAAATCCCAGAAGAGTCCCATCGGGCTTCAGATGCCCACAGTTAGCATGGCTGCTTCCTTTATCAGGATTTCCAAATAAGTCCTAAGACGTGTACAAAGGCGGAAACTCTATAATAAACAGCACATGCCGATTTTTAATGCACAAGCAGCGACTGTCATGGGGGTTATTTAAAAAAAAAAAACATGGCCAGAACTGCGCTTTAAAAAAGAGAGACTCTATGGAAAGTGCTGTAAATGAGGGAAATTTGTAAAGATTGGTTGGGTGAAATTTATGGCGCTGTTTCTTTATAACGAACTCTTAATGAATAACTAAACCCAAGACCAAACATGTGATATATTACAGTCCCTATGTATCACTACCCCCACAGGGGCTGTTGGTAACTGGCTCCGCTGTTTTTGCACAGCCAGGCAACACACATTTTCCACTTGCATTTGGACACAAGAAATCAGTACCTTTGCTTGTTTTTGTTGTTTTATTAGGGATAACAGCTTGGATAGGTTAGAGGGGTTATGGGATGCTCAACTTGGCTTGAGGAAGAACATGCCATTTTCCTTCCTATGTACAGAGAAAAGATCCTGCACTGCTCTCCTAGAAGCATCCAGTCTCTTGTATCAGTGGCAAAGTCCGCAACAGACCAGGAGCTCTCAGACACCTTTGGAAAATAGCACAAGATGTTGCAAAACTGCATACAGGAGTCTCTCTTCTCCTCTTGTAGAACCCTGAGCTGCACTGCCTGCAAGTACTACCAGCCCTCCTGGCTGCTTGTCTGCTAGCCCACCCAGCTGCTCTGAAGATCTCCCAAGACAAAGGATAAAGGGGTTAAGCACAGCGCTGTCCTTCGATAGCTTGCTACATGTGGCAGTCTTTCCCCTTTTGAATTCCTGGGTGTGCTGATGTACTCACTCTGTCCTCTTTGCTTCATGTTGCTGTTAGGCAAGATTCCTGCTCAAACTGATAATGCTGATAGGATCTTCCCAAGCCAGCCCAAGCCCAGGCTAGAGGCAGAACCCCCCAGACCCAGGGGTCCCCTCCTAGGTCACTGACAGCCTTCTCAGCACTCCATCTTCCATGCGACTCCCCTGCTGGCCAGGCTCCACCATATTTAAGGACTGACCCAGCCACCCTGCCAGGCCCTCTGCCTGGGGATTGGCCAGATTCCCTCAAGTATGCGGATCAGGACCTCCTGGCCTCCCCCCACTAACTTCCAAAAGCTACTCCAAAGTTCTAGATCTAGAAGGACTTACCCCCTCTGCCCCTGGGGGCACTTATGCAGGCTCGCTCCCTGGTCACTGGCTAATGACTCCAGCTACTGGCTCTGAGCCAATGAAGAAGGAGAGAGCCTCTGCTCTTGTGCACATCCCTAAAATTAAGATCAGGCTCAAGTAAGTATTTAGGGAGGGTAGCTACATGCAGAATGTTTTCTACCCTAATGCATACAATGCATTTAATTGTAAAAAACCTTCAGTCTTTAACCTCTTGGCGCTGGTGCCTCCCGGCCCTCTAAGGGGTTTAGGATGCCGAGAGGTGGGGCGAGGTTTATGATCATGTGACCGCTGTGATTGGCTGCCACATGATCGGAAAGCTCCCGATCGCTGCATGCGTTAGCCGCCGGGGGGCATGTAGGCCCACCAGCCAAGAGCCCGCATATTTGTGACGGCCAGCGCCAAGGGCTTAATATGGCAGAATATGGAGGCTGCCATTGCTGACCTCTATCTTTGAAAATGTTAGTTGCCTGGCTGGAGGTCAGCAGTTTTTTAAGTGCACAGATGTACTTATATATCTATTTTTCTTTATCTTGTTAAACATACAGAACATGTTTTTCGGAGAGCCACTGTTTGCAGACAATGTTATCGCAAGCTGACTTATCACAGGTTGTACAATCAATCTCCATCTCAAATGAGCACATTAATCACACGGCTGACTGTTGCTGGGAATTAGCAGAGGTCAGAGATGACAGGAAACAGACCTGGCAGAGAGCACACCCATCTCCTGAAACACATTAAAATATGTACCTGTCAATTCATCATACTTAGGCTGGACATTTTGGTACCTGAACCATTCATTACAATATCTTATCAGACATGCGGATTCCTTCTGTTTTAAAGCTGGAGGTTCCTTTTTTATTACTGTTTGCAGTCAGGCTGCTAAAAAGGTAGTAACTGCAGCCTTGGTTTTTATTTTATAATGGACTAAAGTGCTGCAGCTAGGCTTAAAATGGCCTGCACACTGGAGAGCCAGGCCACTGATTAACACCGTGCATATCAGTCTGACACGCCCCATGCCTCATGCTCCCTGATGATTGGAGCACTGGCAGGGGGGTGTTTCGGACCACTGGGGACCTGGACCATTATGGTCTGTGTTGAGCAGTGGTCTGGCATTCCAGCATGCTGCCAGTACAGAGTATCATAACCCTTGCTGAAAAAAACAAAAAACACAAAAATTATATGGTTCCAAAATTGAAATACATGAACTATGATGAAACACTGTGCACTGTGGGGACTGGTGTGGGTGGAAGCTCCTTTGGCATCCAGTTGCAGAAAGCTGCCAGACCATGCCAAACACAGCATACCAGAAATGGCATTCTGCTGCTTGGCCATGCTTTCAGATCTCACAACGCTACCTTAGTCTCTATGGCAATGTTTCAAGGCTCTTTGCCAAGCCCGTGTAGCCGAGCAGTGCGGACGAGCGCCAGAACATCACTTACAGTCCGCTGAACCTTCAGTTGGGTATTAACTCAGCTCTATACTGGATTAATGGAGGATGTTTTGGTTCCTTTCAAACCATCTCACTACTATAACCTGTGTGGTCATATTGTCTTGTTGGTCCCCTACTCCATAGATGTCATGGGATCCATGTACTGCACTGATTATGGCCAAAAAGTCATAAACTGCTATATGCTTGGAATAGATGACTTTTTGTCCCATAGGTCATATTAAAGTATTGGCACTAAGGATTGGATTATGTTACTACTTACTGCACAATGTCCACATGTGCCTTTCCATGGTGGTTAAAGTGGACCTACACCTAATAAAACAACTTTTTTCCACCTGGTTCATCCTTCCCCCACAAATGAAAAAATAGGTTTCTGACCTTTTTGGTGCCCCAGCCAAAAGGTCTAGGTCTTGCCTAGGATAGAATAATATAACGCCCCATATCACACATCTCAGGAGGGATTTTTACTGACGAGCGTATGCACACTACGTGATCCCATGCCTTTACAGATGTGCCAGGGGTGAGGGATATTTCACACCCACAGAGATTTTTCTCACATATACCACAGATATCAAAGTCCCAGATACCAGTATTGTGTGCCCTTACACATAGGAAGACTCCACGTGTGTGCAGATGTGTGTCTAAAGTCTCTGCTGGCCCTGAAGACCTGGCAGAAGCCTTAGAAACGTCTGTGCACGTGCAGGACATTCAAAGATGGCAAAATGCGTGAAGAGTAGTGGGGTAAAATTATGGACGACATAAGTTGAAGGTGTTGGTGCTATCTGTATCTTCCTGACACTCATTAGAACTGAAGTGGCTCGGAGAAGCTACCAAACATCTTCAACATTGCAGAACAAGTCCAGTTGAATGGGACTGACTACTACTAGATGTTAAAGTCTTGAAGTCTCATCTTAGAGCCATTCTTTGGAAAACGGTGGCTCGGAAAGTAGTAGTATTTGCAAAAAAAAGTATACCGGAGAATGTCATAACTTCAAACTGATCGACCACAAGTTCCTTCCACAGTGACAGATTTCTAAGTGCAGATGCGCGATGGTAAGCCTGGTCTTGGTGGCCATCTTGGTTCTGATTGCCAGGAAAAATCTTTAATATCTTTGTAGATTGGTTCTGATTGCTGGGATGAATATTTAATGCCCTTTCAGATTGAAGTGTTGTAAAACGCTCAGAACATTCTCTGTTATGGCTTTAGCAGAGAGGACCAGGTGTTTCCTGTCTGTGTAGAGGAGCGGCTGGCTCGGCTCATGGACGTTTAGCAGAGCCATCATGATGCAGTTTTAATAAGCTCAGAGGAACGATTTAAATACATCCTTGTACCTTCCATACACAAATGTTCAAAGGTAAAGCCGCACATTTGTTAGCAGTAAATTTCCAAGTTCCATATTTCACTTTAATGACTTTTGTCTCCACTTTAAGGCCAAGACGACCCAATATTTGCTAGTGATGCAACTTTGCTGAAGCACCAATGAGATCAATTCATTCCTTATGTGTTTATTTAATTGTCACAGTTTCACGTGTAATGTGCATTAACATACATTGCATACACTAAAACTGCCAGGTGCTTGTACCTCCAAAAACACGTAGAAGTTCTTTGGTAATTAATATATTTAAAGTGGTAGTAAACCACCGAAAAAGTAGACCAAAAATGTTCTCCCTGCAAAGTTAAAGCATAATGTGCTAGTGTGCATGGCATACTAGCACATTATGAAAGACTTACCTGAAAACGAAGCCCTCCAGCGGTGCGCTATCACCGCTGACACAGCTTCCATCTTCGCCTGCTCTTCCTTCCAGGTTCACGGGCTGCGGCCGTTTGAATAGCCAAGCTACAATGACGATGCACAGGAGTCACGGTTGTGGCACGGCCCTCTCAATGGACGGCACACTGTCCATTGAGAGCGCAGTGCGCGTGCGCCAGTGACATCACCGGCACTGATAAAGTAAATATCTCCTAAATGGTGCACGTTTAGGAGATATTTACTGTACCTATCGGTAAAACTTATTGTAGGAATTTGCTACCACTAACATGGAATATAGTTGCACTTCCTGGTCTAGTGAGGCACTGGTGATGTAGCCAGGATCTCGCAGGTGCACCCTGGGAAGGCTACATCACCAGTGCCTTCCAGAGAGATCTCGTCCTTTCTGCAAGACACTGCAAGATTTTAAGAAGCTTTTTATTTTCAGCAGATGAGTCTGTATTACGTTGCATTCATGAGATTAAAGGTAAAGGGCTGGCATAGAAGAGAGAAAAAAACAGCCGATGATTACTCTTTTTTTTTTAATGGCGGCACAGGTTTCTGACCAGGGGGAGGGAACAAAATGATGAGACAGAGCAAGAAAGGATGAAGGCAAATACTAATGTAGCGGGGTGCTAAATTTGTTAGGCTGTTAGGCAAAATATATTTGCAAGATAGTACTGGTCTTGCTGTGATTTATAGTTCCTGATTACTGGATTTCCTCTTTTTAGTGTACTTCTCCACCACGTCAGTAGGTGGCACTGCTGCCTAAGACATGGGTGAGATAAGTCATAATATTCCAGAACATTCTGGAATGATCTCATTCTTTTCCTAGCCAATCCACTCGGTGCAAGTGCATTGTGGGTAGGTGGGAGGAGACCATATATGGGGAGGAAGTCATGTGATCGGGGCGCAGTCGGTCAGAGTCCAGCCCAGCTCCTCTGGGGAAAGGAGCGTCCAGCCCAGCTCCGCTGGGGTAGGCCCCAGTCGCTCTCCCAGTTCGCTGGGAGGGGCCTGCATTACAGAAGCCTCATGGCTGCTAGGCTTGAGTCCTCAGGCCTATCCAGGGGTCCCGGCTGCCAGGAGTCTCATGCCTGTCCGGAAGATGTAAAGTGTTGTGGTGCGCCTGCCCAGGATCTGCTTCAGTAAGGGGACTGAGAGAGTTCCATGGACCCGTGAGTGTACTCTGTTCATTTTCTATGTCAGGATCTACTTAAGCCCAAAGAACTGTGAGAGAGTTCTACAAGCCCGAAAGAACTGTGAGAGAGTTCTACATGTTTGTGAGTACATTCTGTTGTTGCTAAATTGGGATCCACTGAAGTTTAGAGAACTAAGAGGGAGTTCTACAGATCCGCAAGTGTAAAGTTCATTTTTGGGGTTGCTAAGTGAGACAGCCACGTGTCAGAGTGTTCAGAAGAGGCTGCGGCCTGTTATGCTGTCTAACTGTATTTTTGCCTGAGAGTCTGCCTGCCTATTGATATTTTTGATTGCCACTGAAAGGGTGTCCTGAGCTCCCTACCCCTCTCTCCTTGTTCTTGTGTGAAGAATAAAAGTTATCCTGTTTAAGCATCAGAAAAGTGATTGGTGTTCAACTTCTTTCAATATACCCCTAGACAACTGGAAATACGAGCGTGCAAAGGGTTGTACTGTCAGAGTAGTAAATTATATCTTCAAACTCAGCCGGTCCTACGGGGGTAAGCGCTACACTAATAACGTTCTTCTTCCTTTTAATAGATTGTATACATTAATGCAATCAGGTTTTTTAACTACTTGCCACCCGTAGGACGTCCTTGGACTTCAGTAGTTATCCCTTTCCCCTTCCCCTTTTCTTGTTCATCCTTCCTTCTCTACACCTTCACTTTCCATTTATACACAGGGCCTCATCCAATTTTCCCCACACATTTTCATACACACTCATCTCCATACACTTACACTATGTTGGGTTTTTTCAGGGTCACATACTCTCTTAGATGGTGTTCTTGCTTGGTCTGCTGTCTTCTGAGATATACACCCCCAGAGCTCCCGTACGCAACAGTTTTGGTTGATCTGCGTTTTCCGGCACGCCACCCCCAGCGCATTGGCATGGCTTTGAGTTATGCACAGGACAAGGTTTAATCACTAAGTCCTTTTGTTTCATTTTATACTTTTTTCTCTCGTTGACTTTTTGATTTTTTTGATAATTTTTCCTTTACACATACATATAATACATAAATATTTTTTATTATAGACATGTTTTGTGGGTTTTGCTCCTGAAGAGTGACCCAAGTCACGAAACGCGTCGAGCTACAAACTACCCCAATCAGTCCAATCATGCGTTTAGTGAATTTATCATTTGATTTATCTATCACCATAACTAATATATTAATGTGCTTACCCAATTTTCAATTTTTAGTGGACCATGTCTGTATACTCCAATTCTCCCATATGTTTTATATCATACAAATTACATTTGTGATATGAGAGGGAAATCAATGATGTGTAGGCCGTTCGGCCATGTTTTACCTATGTATGTACATGATTTAATTTTGGATATGAATTGTTGTCATTTATTTGTAGACGATTGTCCCATAAATGAACAGTATAGGTCAATATCCATGTAATCATGTAATAAAAATGCTTGATTGATTATATCCCTTTGTGTCTCTGTTTCACTTAACGTCCCAAACCTTAGCCCTGTTTACCTATATATATTTTGGGGTTCTAAGTCATTTTCTAGCAAAAAAAGAAAGATTTTTACATATAGGAGTGAAGTGTCAGAATTGGCCCGGATACAAAGTGGTTAAAGAGAGGTTCCGTTTTGGGCTGCCAAGACACCACAACAGATGAAAAAGAGCGTGCATGACCCTTTTTTTGCACGGTATGTTTGGTAAAGTTGCACTTCTGTACGCTGTGCTCTACTGTACAATGCGTTGCGTTGCGGAGCAGTAGTGTTGCCATGAATTGTGAAATGCGTGCGTTTTAATGCGCTACCACAACACACAAGTGTAAATGAGCACTAAAACTATACAAAATGGGTTGTATATAAATATTATTACTTCTAAGAATTCATTACAAATATGTTCTTGTGCAATTCTTTCTGTGGATAAGAATTTTCACCTTAGCTGCCTGTAACTTGACACAGTTACATTGCTTTGCTCAAAAAATGGACTCTCACTGCCTGATAACTCCTTACACTTTCTGTGATTTTTGGCAAGCGGGCTGAAGTTTTTAAATCGCATATGGTTGGTTAGCATTTATTTCATCTTGCAGTCTGACACAGACATTCGGTTAAAGTATTTTAATAGAAATGTTGTGTCAGCAAGAACATATTTAAGGCTTTTGTCAGGCTGCCATCTGGTGGCTGTTTAGTGCAATGAGCGGAAAACACAAACTGAAGCCCTAGAATCAGGGGTAGGGAACCTGCGGCTCTCCAGTTGTTGTAGAACTACATTTCCCATCAGGCTTCTGGGAGTAATTGTATCCATCAGCCTTGCAATGCCTCATGGGAAATGTAGTTCTACAACAGCTGGAGAGCCGCAGGTTCCCTACCCCTGCCCTAGATAATGGTGAGGTGGCAGCAGTCGTTTTCCAGGTTTGAAGATAAAAGCACTTTATTTTTTCCAGTGTGTTCTTTTAATTACCCGACACAGGGCTTGTTCAGAGCTGTGTGGTGAAAATAACGGGCAGTTATGGTGCAGCCCTAAAATATGCCAGGATGATGGCTCTTGCTGCACGCTGCCAAACAATATGGGAACATTCAGAGATGTGAACAAATGCTCAGTGCTATCAGTCTTAGGCTAGGCTCGTATTTGTGTGTTGCAGTCCATAAAAATGTACAGGTGGCAGTACTTTTGCATGCACCAAAACGCAATATAAGCAAGTACCATGCCTTTGGTGCAGCATGAGTTTTAAAAAGGGTCCTACACTTGTTTTAAGTGTGTAGGGAAGCCCATTGAAATTATTGGGCTGCCCTAAATGCTCCGCCTGAATTTGCGCAAAAACATGTGCACTCCGTATAAACGGAGCCTAAGGCCATTTTCACATGGGTGGCAGACTATACTGCCTATCTGTAAAGCGATTTGCAGCCACCTGTGTGGCAGTTTACCATAATAGTTTGATGACAATTATTGTTCTTTAACAAAAGAGCTCACTGTACATTACTGTACTGTAATTAATAATTAGGCTACCAAAATTAGTGTGTGATGTAAATTGCCTGCAGCATTGCTCCTGTTTCTTCTTGCTGGAGGCCACCATTTTGTTGAAGCCCAGGGCAGTCACTTCCTTATTGGAAACTCCCCCTCTCCTTGGTCTCAAAAACTATATGTAATTTTCTTCAATTAAAATATGTGCAATTCCAGCCTTGATGGTATGTCGGCTCAGCTAGAGAGGAAGGCTGACAGAAGAAGCTTTAGAGTGCTGAAGTTCACAGGCTGCCAATGAGGGAGAAAGGAGAAAATATCTCGGAGATAAGATAAGACACTATCCCTGTAAGTTTAACTCTTTTGTGTCTCCCTGGCAGTAGGGTTTGTCCTGTCACCTCACCCACTGTCCTGTCACCTCACCCACTTTTTTTCTTTCCCTCCCTAATCTGTGTTCCCTCTGCACAGTCTGTGTCATTCCTGTTTTCTTCCCCATTCAGCAACTGTAAATCTTTAGGCTGTCAGATAATCAGCCTCTAGTGTCTCTGATTTTAGGCATAGTGCCAAGTATAGAGAGAAACTGAGCATGTGCAGAGCAGGATGAGACGGTGTATTACTGGATTTTAAACAGTATAGACACTTATTTTTAAGGTGCTATACCTGCACAAGCGGCCAGCCTGAAGTGATCTAGCAGGACTTCATTTTCTGACTAAACGTCCACTCAACAAGCAAGGGTATAGGAAAGGCGGAAGCACCTAGTGCATTACCACAAAAAAGTATTTAGCAAGTAAAATGTAATACTTTTTGTAATACAAAAGTGCAGCTGGTAAAAACACACAGACCACAAGATGCCATATAATGTGGGACATGTATGCTCCAATTGTATCCTGCTATATAGCCAATCTGACGCATTTCAGCGGCGTCTTTAGGATGGGTTCACACCTATGTGAATTGGAATGCGGCTTACACCGCATCCAATTCGCATGACACTTGAAAACACATTGTTTTCAATGTGTCAGGTTCACATAGGTGCGGTGCATTCGTTGTCCGCATTGCACAGAAAACATGTGCGAATTCCCAGGCCATTCTGTTAAATGGGAGCACATCTGACCCGCAGATGTGCTCCGCATTGAATGCCAATTTTACGGGGATCTTTCCCCTCCTCGCTGCACCTCCCCTCCTCGAGCAGCTGATGTGCTGCGAGAACGGACAGGAGCCGCCGAACGGCAGCTCTGCCCCTTCTCAGCAGCAAACAGGCCAGAATTCGCACCGCAATGGTGTGAACCCAGCCGTAGAGTTGAACTGACCTGTCAATCAATGAACCAGCACTTAAATAAGGAGACACTAAGAAACTCCACCCAAAAAAAACCCATCCAAAGGGAGGGGGGGGGGAGAACTAGAGCAATAAAGTTAAAAAAAAAAAAAATGTTTACATGATATGTAAACATTATATCCAATAATTAAATGAAGATATATAAATATTATGTCGTGTTGATCACAGCATCACATATTTGTTTATCTTCATTTAATAATTGGATGTATTTTGTATATATCATGTAAAAATAGTTTTTTGTTTTTTTTTAACTTTATTGCTCTAGTCGC
>BLSH010245037.1:327623-339268 GCA_018402905.1 Glandirana rugosa | reverse complement strand
CCCCCCCCCCCCCCCCCCCCCCACACTTTTCTTCATTTGGAAAATTTGCTTAGTGGGGGGCTTTGTTTGCCCACTTTTACCCAAAATCTTTCTGCATGCTCAGTATAGCCCAGCAGGGGGTGTAGAAGCCATCCGTGCTGTATAATATGGATGGAGGAATCTGTTCTATTTTATTAGCAGTGTATGGCCAACCTTAATTCTGCATTGCCTTTTAAAAATTACCCCCTAGAAATAAACATTCACCTACCTGTCATTTTCTTTTTCCAATACGACTGTGGGGAGAATTTATAATGTAACTGCACCTTTACTTTCACTTATTTTGTCAGTGACCCGCCACGTTCGCCGCAAGCACCTCTGCCAGTATTATACTTACCTGAGTATAAGGCATGAAAAGTATCGGCTGTAAAGCATCCTCATTGCTGACAGGGAGTTGTCAAAATCTGCAAAAGTGCCCCCTCATTCACTCCTGTGGAGAGTTAAGTTGGCCATACATGGATAGAAAATTGTTCAAAAGAACTTTCATTTTTGATAAAGATCTGTGGAACGACTGTTAGCGCCATCATTGTATCTAATTGTTTTCCACATATTATTGATCGTTAATGACATAAATGGTACGTTTTTTGTCGATCAATGATCAATGCACATGCGCTTTATGTTTTTTCAAACAATTTACGATTCATTTAGAAAACCCACTAAACTTCTAAAGTCGCATGATCGGGCTTATTGAATGATTTTCTATCCATGTATGGCCAGCTTAAGACCAGAGATCTCACTGGATCTGAAACAGCAGAGTAGAAGACTGATACAGATGCTGGGGGGTTATAAAAACCTCACCAAGGTATAGGAAAAATCCTTGTAAGAAATAAGTAATTCTTATCACTGCCAGTAGATGGCAGTCTTGTTCCTTTATTGAATGCTATCTTGCGTCATGCAGAATTTAACAGTTACTGCAGAATAATCCTTCTGTTTGGTTACAAATGAGCACGTATTTGCCATTCATTAAACTTACAATATTTTTTATCCAGTGCTGTTTTATGAGAAATTAAATATGACTAGAACCTTAAAAAATTAGTTATCACCAGTCATTTTTATCAGCTCGTCTGATCTCTCTTAAATCTAAAATATAATTTTTGGCTTAGCTGAAGTTTTAAAGGAAATGTATTACATGAGTAATGGAAAGCATGTCTGTGCTGACCCCAGGGGCGTTGCTAGGGGGTGGCTATTGGGGCTATAGCCCCGAGTCTCTTACCGGGTGGGTGCAGTTCTGCAATTAGCAGGTATGTCTCTCTGGGGACATATGTAAGGGGAATCCACACTCAGGTATGTAACAATATTCATATATATATACACACACACACACATGTATATTATATGCATGTGTATGCCCACTCAAGCGTATGACTTTCTTTACTTTGCTGCTATGGGCTCTAGCCCCAGATCTTTTGTAGACCTAGCAACGCCCCTGGCTGACCCCTCCTTCTGAAAATGCTAATTGCCTGGCTTTCATAAAGTCTCTCTGTCTTTATTAGTTTGAGACACTTACCAGGAGTATGGAGATTAAATATTCTGACTTGACTTTGTCTTATAAACATTGCTGTAACATACATTCAGTTAAAAGAGAATTATGGGTTTTGTGTTTTTAAAAAAAAAAATCATACTTCCCTAGGTGGCTGCAGTATCGGTCCCATGCTGCATCTGTCCCCCACCGGTTCTAAGGCTGAGAACCGAGCGATCAAACACCACCGATCGCTCAGTTCTCCCTGCCGCTCTGAGCAGAGTGCTGGTGACTGTTAGTTACCGCTGTCTGCTCTGCCCCCCCCCCCATAATCCACAGGAGGCATGAAATATGCTTGCCATGGCTGCAAATCAAAGCATTGCAGCCGTGGTCTCATCTAAAGGAGAAACGGTTGGGGGAAATTAAACCCGCAACTCAACCGCAGGGTTGTACAGCTCCTCAACCGCTAGTGTGAATGAGCCTTAATGCAGCAGAGAGAAATCAAGTCGCCTGCCCTGCCAGACAGAGCTGTGCTGTGCGGCAGAGCTGTGTAATCTCAAGACTGGATAGACAGAAATTCAGATCAATGTATTTAGCTTTTCCTTGAAATTCTATTGTAAATTCTTAAGGAACATTAACCAGAAAATTGACTCCCACTAAGAAAAATATATTTTCGGACCTGAGGGACAAGAGCAGTCTATATTTCCATTCTAGCAGCTGCTCATCATCTCCCTTACATGTCCTGGATTGGTCCTTGCTACAATGAAGGAAGAAGATGATTGGTGGGTAGAAAAGAGCTGTGGTTCCCTAGTCTACATTAAAGTGTTACTAAACCCACAACAGTAAAATCAGCCTGTATATGCTGTAAAGCATGCTTGTTATACTCACTATGGAACCTAAAGGGTTAATCTCCTGCATTGTGTAAAAAGGCTGTATGATCCTGTCTTATCTGATCCTCCCCTTCTCCCACTATCCCCAATCCATCTCCCGATAGTAAAGAGCCTTGGGGGCACTCTGCACATGCTCAGTTTTGGTGTGTATTGCTAGAGGTTTTTTTTTGGGGGGGTGGGGGTGAATGTGATCAGCACAGGGCCAATCAGCACTGTCCATACAGAGGGTCAGGGGTCCTGCAGCCTCATAGGACAGTCAGAGGATAATGAAAACTCCTCCTACAAGTGTTACCCAGTCACTGGTAGAAGTCACAAGACTGCTATATACTGCTGATGAGAAAAGGTATTTAGCAGTTTATATTTACTAAAATAATTGCATTTCTATGTTCTGTGTACTGTGGGAGACCAGATATAGTGAATGCAGGGTCCTGGGTTTAGTTACACTTTAATTCCGTTCTGGCTTGTTGTATTTATAATGTAGACACTCCTATTAATATTTTCCTGAGCTCCTCAAGCGCAATCACGGAATGACACGATCCTATTAACACTGGCATTTATTGCGGAGGCCGGGCCCCGGTGAAATGCGGTCCGGTCATTTGCATAATGCAGAGCAGACTGCGCAGCGCCTGTCAGATGCCGCTGATAATCTCATTATGGCCCGGGCCGGGAACAGAGGTACCAATTTACCTGGTGTTACAAATTCATTACACATCAAATGTCTGCTCGATGGGAAGGAATAATCCCATTCTTCACCCTCCGCTGCGCCTCTTTACACAATAATTTCATTCCTCTAATTAGAAGACGTTGTGCGGAGGAGCTCGGGTCGGTTTAGCAGAATAAGCAATGTTTATTTTTTTCCCCTGGCCTGGAGTGAAAGAAAGAGCAGAAGATCCATCTTATGAATAGGAAAATGTAATTTATCTTCCAGCCTGTACACCTCGTGTTTAATAGAAAATGCATGCAGTCATGCTTCTCATTTAAAGCTGAACTCCAGACAAACCGCTAAATACACAAATGAAATACATACACTATATTGCCAAAAGTATTGGGACACCTGCCTTTACATGCACATGAACTTTAGTTGCATCCCAGTCTTAGTCCATAGGGTTCAATATTGAGTTGGCCCACCCTTTGTAGCTATAACAGCTTCAACTCTTCTGGGAAGGCCGTCCACAAGGTTTAGGAGTGTCTTTGGGAATGTTTGACCATTCTTCCAGAAGAATTTTGTGAGGTCAGGCACTGATGTTGGACGAGAAGGCCTGACTCACAGTCTCCGCTCTAATTCATCCCAAAGGTGTTCTGTCGGGTTGAGGTCAGGACTCTGTGCAGGCCAGTCAAGTTCCTCCACCCCAAACTCACTCATCCATGTCCTTATGAACCTTGCTTTGTGCACTGGTGTGCAGTCATGTTGTAACAGGAAGGGTCCATCCACAAACTATTCCCACAAAGTTGGGGACATGAAATTGTCTGAAAGGCCTTAGTATGCTGAGGTCTTAAGAGTTCCCTTCACTGGAACTAAGGGGCCAAGCCCAACCCCTAAAAAACAACCCCACACCATAATCCCCCCTCCACCAAATAATTTGGACCAGTGCACAAAGCACATAAAGACATGGATGAGGGAGTTTGGGGTGGAAGAACTTGACTGGCCTGCACAGAGTCCTGATCTCAACCCAATAGAACAACTTTCGGATGAATTCGAGCGGAGACTGCAAGCCAGGCCTTCTCGCCCAACATCAGTGCCTGACCAAATGCTCTTCTGGAAGAATGATCAAACATTCCCATAGACACTCCTAAACCTTCTCTTCCAACATCAGTACCCAGGGTGGATTTTATTTAAATCACTAGTAAAAAGACTTGATTTAAATCATAATTTTTAAAGAGCAACTGTCATTTCTGTCCCGCAGCGGCTTCTCCTCTGACCCGCTGTTGACTCACCGACAATTCCTTTCACTTTAATGGGATGGCTGGTGATGCGGCAGTGACACAACAAGGTGAGAAACGTGGCAGCAGCAGGTGAGTGGATGCCCGCTAACAGGCGCTGTCATGATGGATCTGAAATGACAGGTGCTCTTTAAAGTGGAGTTCCACCCACAAATACATCTTTATGTATTTCAAATCCTCTATGCATGATGAATCACCTTTGGAAAAAAAAAATTTATACTCGCCTTAAGTGCCCTGTTGCTGTGTGGTCCCTGTAATCTTCCACTTCCTGATCCGTATTACTCCCAAATTGTAGTGAAAGGAGAAGCAGCAGACTGATTAGATCATCTCTCTGTCACTTTGCTCTCTCCCTCTATCAGCACTGCAGCACAACTGATCGACTCCTTGTGCTGCTTCTTGAGCCCTGCTGTACAAGGACTGCAAGAGGCTGACACCAGGTCAAAATCAGGTATGTACACTGCTTTTATTTACAATAAAAACAATAAGGCTCGGTTCACATATATGCAAATTAGATGCGTTTTGAACTGCATCCGATTCGCATGATATGTGAACTAAACCGGCTTTCTATGGAGCCGATTCACCTATGTCCGGGGCTTCCACAGTGCGTATTTAAAAAGAGTCCTGTACGTTTTTCAGTCCTGTTCAGGTGTGAATTCAAGTAAAAATTTGCACCTGAATCGCTCCTGAACTGGTGAACAAAACCGCACCAGACTCCTTTTAAAAATCACATTTAAACAGCAGCCGGACATATGAGAACTGAGCCTCAATGATCTGCTTTATATCTTTTATGCCTGCCTGGAGTTCTACTTACTTAAGGTGTTACTAAAGCCACAACAGTAAAATCAGTCTGTATATGCAGTAAAGCATGCTTGTTATACTCACTGTGCAAAGGGCATAGGTGTGCACAGCCTATTGCATTAGGGTGTGCACCCCAAAGCTCAAACACACACCTTTCTCTGCAGCCTCAGCTGTACTGGACAGTGAATGAATAGGAGGTGATCTGTGCTGAGTGGCTTCCTGTTCATTAACAGACTGAAGCATAGTAAACAGTTTACCATGCTTCAGTTATGAATGAGTGAACACTGAGCAAGTGTGTTCATTTAGAAAAGAAAGGGGGCGGTAAATTACACATTTACTAGCCCCTTCCCCCGCTCTCCATCTCCCCCGCAGCAGCCAGGGTAGAGGATGGAAGCCAGCAGCACTGCGGGGCGGGAGAGCCAACAAGGGGGAAGCCCGGCAGTAGGGGGAGTCGGCACAGCATGTAGTGATTAAGGTGTGCCCATGCCTATGCTAAGGGGTTAATGCCCTGCATTGTGTAAAAAGGCTGTTTGATCCTGTCATCTCTGATCCTCCTCTTCCACAATCCCTAATTCATCTCCTGATAGAACAGTGGCTAGGGGACAAACTGCACATTCTCTGTTTTCTTTGTATTGCTAGAGTGTTTGTTTTCTTTGTTTATTTTTTTTTTGGGGGGGGGTGCATGTGATAAGCACAGGGCCAATCAGAGCTGTCCAGAAAGAAGGTCAGGGGTCCTGCATTCTCAAAGGACAGTCAGAGTAGAATGAAAACTCCTCCTGCAAGCTTTAACCAGACATTCAGCCTGCCCAGTGCATGGTTTGAATCTATGGCCGGCTTAACAGCACCAAAAGTACCAGAAAGAAAAGAGCACAGCCCCAGGGCTGGTAGGTTGTGCGTTGTGTTGCAGTGGGCTACCTCTGATTCCAGTCTTTCTCCTGAGCGTGCTTGGAGACCGGAGCGTCTCTTTTACTGCAGTGTTTTGCTTCAGTCCCCTGTGCAGTTTTACTGCAAAATGCTCCCAATATAAAGAGACTGTTTTCCTCATCTCCAGAAAATGTCAGACCATTTAATTCCACCGATAACTTTTAATACTTTTTCTGGCTATAAAACGGGATCATAAAAGTTTATTTTTGTTCTAGTATAATAGCAGGGAGAATATAAAGCCATCCCTTAATATATATAGTATGCAGTGTATGATGCCTTTATTGGTGCTTTCCATCACAGCTAAATGAGCTGACAGCAGTCATAGGAAGATGATATGAGAGCTTGTGTCTCCATAGTAAAGGTGGAAAAGAGGACCTGTCATGTAGCAACTAGGGTTATACTAATTAGAAATTGGTAACGCAAACGTGCCATTCATGCCGCATACGATGGAAAAACTGCATAAGCAGAGGTTACCTTTAGGTGGGTTCAAACCGGGGTGGATTCGATTTAAATCAAGTCAATTTAAATCACTAGTAAAAAGGTTTGATTTAACCACTTGCCGACCAGCCGCCGTCAATGGCTATTGATTGGTAGCACTAATGGTCATTGATAGGTGGCAATGCTGGGCAAAGATAGGTGACACTGTGGGCACTGGTAGGTGGCACTGTGGGCACTGATAGGTGGCACTAGTGGGAAATGATAGGGGGCACTGGTGGGCACAGACAGGCATCCGCAGCTTCCTGTGTGAGGGACCGCTGTCAGCGTGAGGCAAAAAAAAAAAAATGATCACCGATCTTTTGTTTAGATCCTGTGATCAGCCATCATTGGCTGACAGCTGATCACGTGGTAAGGGGCCGATCTGTGATCAGCCAAGTCTCATAGACTCAGTGATCTCAGAGAGAGCGGTGCGCTTCCCCGCAGGGATGCGCAAACAGCGCATGCTCGGTAGGACGTCTATTAACGGCCTCCCGGCAAAGTAGATCCGCGCTGTAGCCGTCATTCGGCTACATAGGATATGAAGAAGTTGAGAAGAATTCCAGGTATGGATATTTTATACAAAGTTACACAGGTCCAGTTTGGAACAATGTATCTAAGTACTGGCCGATGCCCCTGGAATCTGGAAATCACTGAAGCAGACACTGCTACTCCAGTGACCGCCACTTGTTTCCCGGTCCCATGCCGAACGGGAAACATTCAGAACACAAGAGGTCAGCCGCTCAGTACAGTGGGGCGCCATCCAGAGAATGCTTTAAATTTTCTGAATGAATGCAAAGCCTTCTCTGATTGGACGAGGGGGAGAGCATGACATCACCATCCCACCATAGTGGAGTCAGATCGACAATCATTTTCGACCGCTGATGGAAAATTTTTCTCAAACAAATTCCTAACAATGTGTGTGGTTTTTGTTGGGGAAATTCCATTCTAACCAAGACCGAATAAAAGCAAACGAAAATGACTTTCTTACAACATTCATCAAGTCTCTATTGGCGGTATTGATTGTGGACATTCTTTTGAAGACCAATCTATCAGTGTATGTCCAGCTTAAAGCGGAGTTCCTCCCAAAAATGGAACTTCCGCTTTAAGCACTCCTCGCCCCCTTACATGCCACATTTGGCATGTCATTTTTTTGGGGGGGGGGGTGTCGGGGGGGGTGTCCCCAAGTTTCAGAGGGACTTCCTGTCCCTCTTCCACCTTCCGCCTCCGGGCCGCCTAGGTGACTCCTCCTCTCCTCCTAGGCGGCCCCTCCCTCCTGGCAATCTTCTGGGACAAGTCACAGGTCCCAGAAGATTGCCTGGCCACTAGGAATGCGCAGTGGGTGCCCAGCTGTGAAGCCGGGCCAGGTGCCCACACTAGGAATGGCGGGGCCGTCGGGAGGAGCGGGGAGACGAGCGAGGCTTCGGGAGCAGCCGTCGCTGGACCGGGAGACAGGTAAGTTACTGTTTATTAAAAGTCATCAGCTACACTTTTTGTAGCTGCTGACTTTTAATAAACAAAAAAAGCGTGGAACTCCGCTTTAAAGGCCCACTTTACACCAGTGCATTATGTTGTGCTTTTACGTGCATTGCATTAAGAAGTCCTTTCATTTTAAATGGGCTATAATGCATCAAAGATGCCACACTCCACGCTTGATGCACTGCATTGCACAGCATGTTCACATTTGTGCGCTGTGGTGTGTTACAATGCACGTGCAGTGTGTTGTAGTGCTATAAAAATCAATAGTAACACAATGCACCACATCACACTACACACATTGCTGTGCGTTTGCACAGTTAAATACACTTTTTGCAGAGTGTTAATGCAACGCACAGGTGTGAACAGGTCCTTAAAGCTGAATTCCAGGAATTCTGCTCCTTTGTAAACAATGAAGGCACACTCTAACTTAACATCTACAAAGAAAGGCGCTTCTATGTGCAGTATGCCAGCATTTTTATCAGAACATAATGGTTAAAAACACTTACAAGATGTAGAAGTAAACAGGCTCATCAGCACCCTCTCGGTAGTCACTTCCGGCCCTTGCGTTCCACGGTGGTTCTGGAAGTACGACGGCCATCTTGCTCCCACGGACTCTTCGTTCCTGCAGCTGCTGGTTGGCACAGAGACAGGGAACACCATCCCAGGAGTATTGATGAGCCTGTTTAATTCTACATCCTGTAAGGTATTTTAACCGCTATGTTAATTCTAATAAAAACGCTGGCTTTCTATACTTAGAGGCACCTTTCTTTGTGCATGTCTTCATCCAGAGCCTGCTTCTCTTCTAAAAGTGCGATTTGAGTGCCCCACCAGCTTTGTACCTTGGATGACTCCAATTGATACAAGCTTCCAGAGGACTCTTCTAGCAGAAGCGTTCCTATCTACTATCTCTATCTCCTGCACTCTGAGTTAAGTCCAGCGAGGTGCATGACACCTCCTGAGCTTAGCTATATTGTTTATATCTGACAGCTTTATAGTACTGCTAGAAGACAGTAGTAGTATACTGTACTTCCAGGAGAATGACATTGATCCTTCTGAACTCTGCATCTTGAACAGTAGAGTCGCTGCAGCTGCTATGCCTGCCCCTCCCCTCCTCCTGCCCAATCACAGAAGCCTTGGTATTATGTGAACATATTCACAAAATACAAAGGCTTCTGTGAATGAGCAGCAGAGGGGAGGGGTGAGCATAGCTGCCCTGTGTGCCTTTCTCCTCAACCTTGGCAGAGCAATAAACCTGCCAGATATAAATAATAGAGATAAGCCCAGGAGATGTCATGCAGCTCCTTGGACTTAACTCATATAGTGTGCCTTCACTTTTTACAAAGTGGCTAAATTTCTGGAATTCAGCTTTAAAGTAAGGGGAAAATGCAACATTTTGAGATAGAGATCTGTAGGTTGTGACTGGGGATGCGCTAAAGTTCCACCTGTACCTGCGGGAAACTGAGACATGACAGCAGGCCATCATCTCAATCAGCTGTGGCTGTGGAATTACCTGCCCCTTAGTTGTGATTTGTGTTGTGCCTTTGGGACAAGAAGTAAAGAAAAGTCACACAAACGGGACATGCAGACTGGCGTTTCAACCCTTTACTACTCTTAGCAGGGGCGGCCGGTCCATTAAGGGCGCAGGAGCGCCATCCCCCTATCCATTGCCGCCTCCCCCTATCCATGAATCTGGCCCCTTTCAGGACAGCAGATGCATGGAATCCAATGTGAGGTGGGTGTTTTCTTGAAGCACGTTATTAGAGCCAGAGGCTCTAATAGGCTTCAGAATAGGGTGGGCTCGGGGCGCAAGGAATGCTTCCAGAGCCCACCCAGGTGTGTTACAACAGCAAATGAATATTCGTTAATGTAACACTGATCCTCCCCCCTGATTGTCTGAAATGACAGGCGATCCTATTGGACGCCTAAGAGGAGGGGAGGAGCTGCACGCTGGAAGCCGCCGATGGAGGAGAGGACACGGAGCCGCTGCACGCTGTCTGCTAACCACCTAGACGGGGTATATGCCGGACCAACCAGCTAACAGCGGGGGGGTGGTGCCGCCAGCCGCTCGGGGTGTTGGGGGAGGTGTTTGGCACCGCCCCCCCCAATTAATCACCAGCCGCCACTGACTCTCTGCCGAAAAAAAAGTTTTGGCTTTACTTTATTAGGTGCTTCTTTAGATGTAGTATATGTACATGTGAAAGGAACTTTAATTGGCTGATTCCTGCTGTAAAACATTGTTTCCATGTAAAGATATTATTATTTTATGCGCATGGCGGCAAGCCCTTGTGCTTTCCTCCTACACAGAAGAGTGAAGGATCAGGCCCACTTGCAGTTGGTGGAGACCAGAAGATGTCCACCCATGGCAAGCGAAGTCTAAAGTCCAAAGCATCCCCCACTATCACCCGTAGGTTATGGGCACTCTACGCTTTGCATGAGGATCTTTCTCAATTGTTCTGGCTCTTCTTTAATCTGGAATTGACTTGCGGAGTACATATACATCTTAGTCATTAAGCCGTCTCAGTAGGAGCCAATATGTCAGCGTGTCGCAGGCGGTGTATTGATTTTGCTCTACGCCTGAGCAGTGCATGAAGTCTTCTAATGAAGGAGTTAGCAGGTTGGGTGATATACAGGGACGGATCAGAGCAAGTGACACGCAGCCCGTTAACTCAATTTTATTTTTATTGCTTGTTTTGGATCAATGTTTCGTAAAGATCCGGTTCAGTTTATACTCCAAAACCCTTGTTTAACAAGTGCTTGCCACCGAGAGAGATGGAGTAGGTGTGATCCGTAAAAGATTTCTTCTGTAATAATTATTACCTTCTAAGGTTATCATTTCTATTGCGGCGAGACAGTTTTAAAAGTCTGTTGATCTTGTATTGGTAAATTGGATTGAAAGCCATTTTTTTCTTTTTTAATTTTGGAGAGAGTCAAGAATTGTTAAAACCCCTGTCAGGTTTATGTTGCTGTCTGTGTCCTTGCTGGAAACAGTAAAGTTGGCCACAAATGGATCAAAATTTGACCAGTTTAACAAGGACCGGCCAAAATGAAGGACCCCAAGGGGGGCACAAAAAAGCTTTAGCTGGATAAACACTAATGCAGGGGTGGCGAACAAGTTAGACACAAAGAGCCAAAATTTTAAACTGTGAGAGTCAGAGAGCCACACCATGCAGTGACGAAGCGGCGCGATGCGGCGCGAAGTGGCGCTCGAGGCGATCTCAAGGCGGCTTGTGAGGAGACTTCTATCATAGAAGTCAATGCAAGCTGCCTGAGATCGCCCTGAGAGAAACATGAAACTTGGCAAAGAGCCACAGTATATACAAAATATAATAAGAGGCAAAGAGCCGCATTCATTATGGCCGGGAGCCGCATGCGGCTCGAGAGCCGCGTGTTCGCACCCCTGCACTAATGCATGGCAAAGGATTCCTGAAGCACCATAGGTTAGCAATAGAGACAGTGCATTAGTAATTGTCTTTTTTAGGTAGCCTGGTTCTCAATGAAACCAGAGAGACTTAGCTCTCTGATAAGAATACATCACCACAATAGGTTCTATTTGCAAATTTCACCTTGAGCTATTGATCTCTGTGAACAGGCTTTTGTTCAACACATAGTATAATGCAATTAAAGCATCCTATAGCTCCACCTGC
>BLSH010245037.1:271801-324240 GCA_018402905.1 Glandirana rugosa | reverse complement strand
ATATGATGGGATCGGACGGGGATATGATGGGATCGGACGGGGATATGATTGGATAGGACAGATATATGATGGGATCGGACTGAATAGGGGCAGGCTAGGGTAGTATAGGGGCAGGCTAGGGTAGTATAGGGGCAGGCAAGGGTAGTATATAGACAGGCTAGGGTAGTAGATACACAGGCTAGGGTAGTAGATACACAGGCTAGGGTAGTATAGGGGCAGGCTAGGAAAGTATATAGACAGGCTAGGGTAGTATATAGACAGGCTAGGGTAGTATATGGACAGGCTAGGGAAGTATTTAGACAGGCTAGGGTAGTAGATAGACAGGCTAGGGTAGTATATAGACAGGCTAGGGTAGTATATAGTCAGGCTAGGGTAGTATATAGACAGGATAGGTTAGTATAGGGGCGGGCTAGGGTAGTATAGGGGCAGACTGGGGTAGTATATAGACAGGCTAGGGTAGTATATAGTCAGGCTAGGGCAGTATAGGGGCAGGCGGAGCGGCACGGGGGGGGGGGGCAGTTGCATCATGACACACAAAAATGCTGGAAAAAAAATCTTGGTCGTCAATTTGCTGGGTAAATAGCAGAGAAGGAGAGGCGGCCGTGGTTCGATTGAACCCACTGGGACCCATGGTAGGGCTGGCCCTGCCTGCTGCGGGTATGCATGAGAAGGCAGCGGTGGTGCCTATGCACTGAAAAGAATGCACTGCGCTGTTTTTTTAAAAATTATTTTTGTTATGTGCGCAAGCTTTATTGAAATATCATAAAGTTGCATTTTATTAAAGCTGGGTATACACTAGTAGAAATGCTTAGGTTAAAAATCAATGATTTAAAAAAAAAAAATCAGATTTTTTTTATGAAAATCTGATTTTTTTATTTAAATCAGATTTTTTTTTTTATCAACATTTATTTAAATAAAATGCTTTTGGAGTAAACATCTCTCTAAAGATAGTTTTCTATTTAAAATGCATTAATAATTTAGTTTATTCAGCATGAAATGGAGCTTATGGAGCATGTGGCTGTATATTCTGCAGTATTTACATTTTTGGTAAACTCATTCAATTAATCCAAGCTCTGCAAGCTTAGATAACATGCACTGCATTGATGCATTCACACAATTTCACAGTAACTATGAGATAAAACAAAGTTCAGGAATATTCCATTATCCCATTGTTTTGCAAATCTATGTACACTACAAACTGTATGATTGAATCGGTTCTGATATCGCTGTTTTACTAACCTGACAGCTTATTATTCTAAATAGGAAACATTCATTTTGTTTGTAAATATTAAAGATTCTAACTACAAGCAAGAATAAGTCCTTACATTTAAAGAGCACCTGTCATTCCAGCTCCATCATGGCAGCGCCTGTTAGCGGGCATCCACTCACCTGCTTCCGCCACGGCCCTCACCTTGTTGTGTCACTGCTGCATCACCAGCCGTCCCATTAAATTAAAAAAATAAATTCAAATAATGAAAAAAAAAGAAAGATCCACTTTAACTGTCTGTTAGAGCAAATGAAGCAGTTAACCAAGCACAATCTGTTCTTGGTTAGCTGCTTTGGAGGACTGGGGTGACATTAGGAGTCTAATGAAAAAAAGTGTGAAAAATAAATTAAAATAAAATAAATTAAAATAATTTAAAAAAGGAAGAAGATGCACTTTAACTGGCTGTTACAGCAAAGGAAGCAGCTAGCCAAGCACGATCTGTTCTTGGTTCGCTGCTTTGGAGGACTGGGGAGACATTAGGAGTCTAATGAAAAAAAAAGTGTAAAAAATAAATTAAAATAAAATAAGCAAATGCAAGCGTAGCTCCAGCACACAGTAAACAGCGATTGCAGCACACATGTGAGGCATTGCCGTGAACATTAGAGCAATAATTCTAGGTCCATCATTTACAATTAACTCTTAATTAATAACCTGTAAAGGCTTTTAAAGCATCACCTATGGACAGTTTTCATTGTCTTAGTTTGTCGCCATTTCACAGGCATTCGGAATTTTAAATCTTGACATGTTCGGTATCTATTTACTCAACATCCTCTTTTATATTTTACCAAAAATGGATATTATATTGTGTTTGCGTACAACAAAATTCATTTTACTGTATTTTTATATTTTTAAATATAAACCTTTTTTAAAATGCATTTTTACTGTACGTAAAAAAGTGCATTTGTTAAACGGCTGAGCAAATATTCTGCAACATAACAAAATTGCAACAGCCACCATTTTATTCTCCAGGGCCTATGCTTTCTGAAAATATGTAATGTTTAGGGGCTGCAGGTAATCTTCTAGCAGAAAAAATGCTGATTTTAACATGCGTTTAAAAAAATTGCCCCAGACATCAGGTGGTTAAAGACAAAGGTGCACAGATCTGTGCATTGATTTGCAGACGTTAGAGCCCTTGGGCCATATACAACCTGGGCTAAATATTTAGCCATGGCGTGCCTGTGGCAGGTTCTCTTGTAGTCTCCAAACCATTCTGTTTCCCGAGAAGTTCAATACTGTAATAACAAGCATTTGATCAATGCACTTATCATAAACGAAGTTTGGATTGGGAGGAAATTACAGGCCGATACAGTCTAAATGCAGACTCTCGGCTTGTCTGCCGCTACAACAGAACGCACCTAGTCATTCTCATTATTGTCATGAAAATTCGCTTTATTGTAAGCGCTCAGCCGAGGGGAAAGAAATTGATGTTTGATGAATATAATTCACCCGGCTACAAGTAACGACACACAATAATTACACCTCTTCATAGGGGGTATAATTGTATTTTTCTATTGAACTATTTTTGTCAATTAAGCATATTTTTTTTGGCACGTGGTTGCAGAATAAATGAATTTTTTTAAAAATGTATTGACTTAACGTTTAGTCGATTCATATTTTATCGACTAGTTTATAACAGCAGTTTTTCTTTGTCACCTTGGGTCTAATAGCATAATGCTAAATAGATTGTAAATTTCAGAGTCAGCAGCAGTCCTTATTTATGGGGATAGTCCTGGTATTTAATGCTTCCTCCTCAGAAATTGCTGTCCTTGGAAATGTCCCTGATTTTCCATTACTAACCGCTTATCCTATGAACTTAGCATTATGCTATAAGCCTACATTCACATTTGTGTGCAAACTCGAACCCTTCCCCAACATACAGTTGTATGCAAAAGTTTAGGAACCCCTGACAATTTCCATGATTGTCATTTATACATATTTGTGTGTTTGGATCAGCAATTTCATTTTCATCTATCAAATAACTGAAAGACACAGTAATATTTCAGTAGTGAAATGAGGTTTATTATAGTAACAGAAAATGCGCAATATTCATCAAAACAAAATTAGACAGGTGCATAAATTTGGGCACCCTTGTCATTTTGTTGATTTGAATACCTGTAACTACTTAGCACTGATTAATTAGAACACACAATTGGTTCGGTGAGCTCATTAAGCCTTGAACTTCATAGACAGGTGCATCTAATCATGAGAAAAGGTATTTAACCACTTGACGACCGCCGATCGGCATCTGACGGCGGCAAAGTGGCTCGTTCCCGCAAAACGCCGTCATACGACGGCGGCTGCGGGAACGAGTTTAGTGAGGGCGCGCTCACTGTGTTCGGGGAGGGCCAGGGAGCGGGTGCGGTGGCTTCGATTGCCGCCGGCTACCCACGATGGCCCCCCCGGAGCGAAGGAGCGGAGGTCCGTGTATGTAAACACGGACCTCCGCTCTGTGTGAGGGGGAAGGGCTGTGATTACAGCCTTCCTGTACGTGAAGGCTGTGACCACTTCCCTTCCCCAGATAGGCAAGCCCCCATACAGTTAGAACACGCCCAGGGAACATAGTTAACCCTTAGAGCGCCCCCTGCAGGTTAACCCCTTCACTGCCAATGGCATTTACACAGTAATCAGTGCATTTTTATAGCACTGATCGCTGTATAAATGCCAATGGTCCCAAAAAAGTGTCAAAATGGTCCGACATGTCCGCTGAAATATCGCAGTACCGCAAAAAAATCGCAGATCGCTGCCATTACTAATAAAAAATAAAAACCCCAAAAATGAATTCTCATCATCCGTAAACGCGACCACTTTTGCGCAAAACAATCAATAAATGCAGATTGCGATTTTTTTATCGCAAATATGAGGAAGAATATAAATCGGCCAAAAACGGTGAAAAAAAATGTTTTTTTATATTTTTTTTTTTTGGATTTGTATTTTAGCAAAAAGTAATAAATTTGGGTTTTTTTTGCAAAATTGTCGCTCTTCTTTTGTTTATAGCGGCGATCAGAAATGACGCAGAGGGGATCAAATACCACCAAAAGAAAGCTCTATTTGTGGGAAAAAAAGGACGCAAATTTCGTTTGGGTCAGTTAAAGCGACGCAGCGCCTAATCGCAAAAAGGGCTCCGGTCCTAAAGCTGGAAATCCTTCCGGGGCTGAAGTGGTTAAGGTGGCCAATTGCAAGTTGTTGTTCTCTTTGACTCTCCATTGAAGAGTGGCAAGATGGGGGCCTCAAAACAACTCTCAAATGACCTGAAAACAAGGATCATTCTACATTATGGTTTAGGGGAAGGCTACAAAAAGTTATTGCAGAGATATAAGCTTTCAGTGTCCACTGTGAGGAACATAGTGAGGAAATGGAAGACCACAGGCACAGTTCTTGTTAAGGCCAGAAGTGGCAGCCACATAAAATATTGGAGAGGCAGAGGTGAAGAATGGTGAGAACCGTCAAAAACAGCCCACAGACCACCTCCAAAGACCTCCAACATCAACTTGCTGCAGATGGTTTCACTGTGCATCAATCAACAATTCAGCGCACTTTGCACAGGGAGAAGCTGTATGGGGGAGAGATGGGAAAGAAGCCTTTTCTGCACGCAGCCACAAGTGGAGTCGCTTGAGGTATGCAAACGCACATTTGGACAAGCCAGCTTCATTTTGGAATAAGGTGCTGTGGACTGATGAAACAAAGATTGAGTTATTTGGTTATACAAGGGGCGTTATGCATGGTGGCAAAAGAACACAGTGTTCCAAGAAAAACACTTGCTACCCACAGTAAAATTTGGTGGAGGTTCCATCATGCTGTGGGGCTGTGTGGCCGGTGCCAGTACTGGGAATCTGGTTAAAGTTGAGGGTCGCATGGATTCCACTCAATATCAGCAGATTCTTGAGAATAATGTTGAGGAATCAGTCACAAAGTTGAAGTTACGCTGGGGCTGGATAGTTCAACAAGACAACGACCCAAAACACTGCTCAAAATCTACTCGGGCATTTATGCAGAGGAACAAGTACAATGTTCTGGAATGGCCACCCCAGTCCCCAGACATGAATATCATTGAACATCAGTGGGGTGATTTGAAGCGGGCTGTCCATGCTCGGCAACCATCAAACCTAACTGAACTGGAGAGGTTTTGTAAGGAGGAATGGTCCAAAATACATTCATTCAGAATTCAGACACTCATTTCAGGCTATAGGAAGCATAGAGGCTGTTATTTCTGCTAAAGGAGGCTCTACTAAATATTGATGGGATTTTTCTGTTGGGGTGCCCAAATTTATGCACCTGCCTAATTTAGTTTTGATGCATATTGCACATTTTCTGTTAATCCAATAAACCTCATTTCACTATAGAAATATTACTGTGTCCTTCAGTTATTTGATAGATCAAAATGAAATTGCTGATCCAAACACCTGAATATTTATAAATCACAATCATGGAAATTGTCAGGGGTTCCTAAACTTTTGCATACAACTGTACATAGGAATGCGCTGCCCTTTAGTAGGCGCGCGGCAAACCCATGCAGCGTGCGCGCCAAAACGCATGGTGCCACAGCACCATGTGGGTCGGTGCGGTACAAGTTTGAAAAAGGGTCAGGGATTTCTGTTGTGCGTTTCTCGTGAATAGGGCAATCCATTGAAATTAATGGGCTGCCTTACACATGGCGCACGTGAAAGCAAGCGCGCACCGTTGCAATTTCATGGTGTGAACGGTGCCTTAGATCCAACGTGACAAAGAAAAACTGCTGCTATAAACGAAATATCAATCAATGAAACATTAAGTCAATAAAGGAAAAAGCTTATATTCTGCTTTATTCATTGCACACAACTGTACACATTATTATGGGAAAGTTTACTTAAAAGACATTTATAAAAGTGTCTATTTATAAACAAGAAAAATTGTAAAAGAGAATGTTTCAGCATTCATGCAAAAATCATGAATAAGGCTCCATTCACACCAGTGCGTTTTTTTATGCATTTTGCAGAAATGCAGGGAATTTTTTTAACATGGATTCCTATGGATCACGTTCACATCACTGCTTTTTGTGCCTCTGTATTTTTGGAAAGGGTCAGGGACTTTTTTTCATGCAAAAAGCAGCGTTTTGAATGTAATTGACTTCAATGGGCATGCAAGAAAAACGCAAGTGCTGCGTCTTTACCGTGTTTTTACAGCGATTTTGCCGCAATTTGCGTTTTAAATCTGCCTAGCAACAACATTTTTCTAAAAAAGAAAAATAAATGTATAAGAAAATTAAATATAAAAAAACGCATAGGTGTGAACCAGGCCTACGAGAAAAAAGCCTTAAGAACATTCAGTCAGAAGAGTTTAAGAACATTTCACCAATAGGGAAAATAATCCCACACACCTTGCATTTCTCACGTGCAATAAAGAAGCTGCCTGCTCACATTATTTATATTTTAGACGTAAGTTCCACTTTAAAGCAAAATAGTTAAAAAAAACAGTTGGCTTTCTAAAGATCTGTTGAAAGTGCATGCAACAACACCATCATTGTATCAATAGATGTCATCCAATTATTGACATATTATAAATCGATAATAACATAAATGGTAGATTTTATGTTGCTTCAGGGTTACATTTTAACAGGCACTGTAGATTTGCTTGAACTGTTTTTCCGATCGATTCCACTAATAATGTTTTGAAAATCTTTTGTTTCGGAGCAAAAAATCAGAGATGTTGGCTCATTTGTGCCATAAAAATATGCATTTTGAGAATAGAAATTAGCTCACTAATGTTTCGAAAAGTCCAACAGTTGAGCGCATCAGACGCATTTTCAAATGTTTTTCTAACTGTGTATGGTCAGCATTAGTCCTAACCACCTTCTAGCATTGAACTCTACCTCTGGCCTTCAAATTGCTCAATTCCCCCATTAACACAGTCAGCGATGATGGAGGAATCTCTCCTACAGCAAGAACAATGATCACTGCTGGAAGCTATAACCACTGGCAGTAATCGCATGCTAAAAATCTGACAGGCTGGTCGTACCAGGGCTGGTGCTACCACTAGGCAAACTAGGCAGCCACCTAGGGCGCACTGCTGCCTAGGGACGCAGGGCCGCTGGTTTTCCTCTGTGTCTGCATGCTCTGCAGGCTGCAGCATGTAACTAACTCAGTCTCAGGTAGCTGTCTGACTGATAGTCAGTGGCGGCTGGTGAAATTTTAGGATGGGGGGGGCACCAGACCACCCCTTCCTTTTTGACCCCTCCCACTGCTCATAAGCCCCACCCCTTATAGTATCCACCCCTTGTGTCAGGAGTATACAGCCTAGCATCAATAGATAGTGTATACAGAATCACAGATAGTGGTATATACAGCATCACCAGATAGTAGTATACAGAGTCACCATATAGCAGTATACAGAGTCATCATATAGCAGTATACAGAGTCGCCATATAGCAGTATACAGAGCCCCAGATAGCAGTATACAGAATCATCATATATCAGTATACAGGGTCCCAGATAGGGTATACAGTCACCACATAGGGTATACAGGGTCCCAGGTAGCAGTATACAGGGTCCCAGGTAGCAGTATACAGGCTCCCAGATAGCAGTATACAGGGGTCCCAGATAGCAGTATACAGGGATCCCAGAGAGCAGTATACAGGGGTCCCAGATAGCAGTATACAGGGGTCCTAGATAGGGTATACAGAGCCCCAGGTAGCAGTATAAAGGGTGCCAGCTAGCAGTATACAGGGGTCCCAGATAGGGTATACAGAGCCCCAGGTAGCAGTATATAGGGTGCCAGGTAGCAGTATAGAGGGGTCCCAGATAGCAGTATACAGAGCCCCAGGTAGCAGCATACAGGGTGCCAGGTAGGGTATGCAGGGTCCCAGGTAGCAGTATACAGGGTGCCAGGTAGCAGTATACAGGGTACCAGGTAGCAGTATACAGGGTGCCAGATAGCAGTATACAGAGCCCCAGGTAGCAGTATATAGGGTCCCAGGTAGCAGTATACAGGGTCCCAGATAGCAGTATACAGAGCACCAGGTAGGGTATACAGTCACCAGCCTCTCCAGCCCCCCCCCCCCGAGGTCTGGACAAGTCCCGTACTTACTCCATCAAATAGGCAGGCTCAGGCTGGCAGTGTTGCAGAGATCGGCATGCAGAGAGCGGGCTGACATTATGCAGAGGCAGCGCTAGCGCAGAGCATGCTGCCAGTCTGCTCGGAAGTCCGGGGAGTGCTGTGCCTGCGTGAGTAATCACGCAGCCAGCGTGTTCACCGTAGTCCCGCCCCCACCAACAGCATCCAATGACAGAGAGTCATTGGCTCTGATGACTCAGGGGGCAGCCAATCAGTCTATGTGTGTGCGCTTGTTCAGACTTTAATGACTGACCAATCGGCTCACTACTTGCTGTCAGCAAGGAGCCGAAGAAAAAAAAAAAAAAGAAAAGTCAATGTACCAGTGCCACCTGCAGGGGTGACGGGCTGACTTTTTTTTTTTTTTTCTCACCGGCGGGGAGACAGCGCCCAAGCACCCCGTATGCACCAGCCGCCGCTGCCGGTAGTGTAATTAATGGAGCAGTGCAGCACTGGAGCCAGCTCGAGAGGAAGCAGAGCTGATATTTCCTGTATAGCACCGCCTCCTATCACATGGGCAAGGCAAAGGGACGGAGTCCAGAGTGGAGTTAATGGGGGCGGCAAAATGAGGTTTTGCCTAGGACAGTGGTTCTCAACTCCTGTACCCAGCACCCAACAACAAGCCAGATTTTAAGTATTACCTTGGGGAGATGCAGACTAGAATACTGGAATCACTGAGCAGCAAATTATATCGCCTGTGATGCATTTCAATATCCTGCAAACCTGGCCTGTTAGTCGGTCCTGAGGACAGGAGTTGAGAACCACTGGCCTAGGGTGTCAAAAATCCTTGCACCAGCCCTGGGTTGTACTGAAGTTGACCAATGGATTGACAACCAGCCTGCCCATAGATGAATCGAATCTCTGCCGGTCCCTGCTGAACTGGCAGAGATTCGATCCATCTATGGCTGGCTTACATCTATGATCCAAGGGACTTGACAAGGTACATGTACTGATTTGAAGACATTTGCTTGCACATTAGCTTAGAGACATTTTAGGCCATTTCTGGCTCATTTAAGAATTGCAGAGATCAAATCTTAGTTCTGATACCAACAGATATTCAAAAATAACAGCATTTTATGGTTGGATTGGTAAATGTTTGCACGCTTGTAGGCCCATCAACAATCCTGGATGAGGTTTCCTGGCCAAGTCTGCTTGAGAGGAGAGAGGATCAAACAAGGATGAATTTTTATTTTTCTGATACAGTCTACACTTGCGTAGGCAATAATCACCTGACAACACTTCACCAATCTATCCAGGTCTATATTTGTTTGATGTTACAACTAGTCCCTTAAAATCAAATTTTGGCAGAAAACGGATGTTAGATCTTTGATCAGCAGAGACCATCCTCATGGAGCAGACTTGGCGCTCAGAATAGAGTGATCTCAGAGCCCAGATACATTGTAATCCCAGGGATAGACATAATTTATGTATGTGACCCCCTAATGCAGCTGTTAAATCCCTCTAATGAAGATGAAAGGTTTAATAATGACAAGTGTTACAAACGCGGATTTAATCATTGCTAAATCGATTATGGGACTTTCAGCCACGTGTCGGGGGCCAGTGGAAAGTCAGGCTCGCAGATCATAGATTGATAAATGGAACTTTAGTACAGTTACAATTGAGTTATTGGATTTGCCAAGCCTCCAAATGAGATTTGCATTGTGTCTGCCATGTGCGTTTTAACGGCTGTGAGAAGGTCATTAGTGGGGAGGCACTGAAGGCAGGAAGGGGTTAAAGCGATTGAAGCAAAAACTGTATTGTGGATAGTCAATTAAAAGGGAAAGCAAAAGGTCCAATGTAAAGCACATTGGTTGGTGGTCAGCGCTGCGTTCCCTAAGGGCTAGTTAAAATAGACTATAAGTCTACCGCAAACATCTACGCTTAGCCTAAGGCCGTTTAGCCCTTGACAAATAGCTTTTCTGAACATCGGGCAAGCAAGGAAGCGTGCCACATATATTCATTTTTTACGCATTGCTGTCAGACGAGCAGAATTACCACCGACCTCTGTTTTTGTTTTACCGCTGACGTTCAGTGTGACTGCTCATATATAATTTGTGTGTGGTTGTGAATGAAGTGGATCTGTCTGCTGCTTGGAAAAAAAATCATTTTGGGGCTAGATTATTATTCAAGAATAGGGTTGATTGGTCTCCCTCTGGTCAATAGGCCCTACCAAAAGATTGGATCCATTTACACTATTATGTTGTAACTCGCAACATACAGCATGCTAAAATGCATGCATCCAGGTTCCCCATAATAAAAATAGTGTCTGTTCTCATCTTAGTGCCGCAGGGCAGTGCATTTTGCAAAATAGAACATCTTTTCTTTTTTGCATCTTAGCCCATAGAAGCCAACAAACGCCATGTCACAAGCATGTTCATGCATTTTGGTGTTGGCAAAATAGAGAGAATGAATCAGACAACTAATAAAACCCCAAAGAGGTTCTATCTATTCCCAACTCTATCCAACACTGACCCTTCCCAACTCCACTCAACACCAACTACTGCAAATGTCATCCAAAACTAACCATTCCCTGCTCCATCTAACACTAACCCTGTCCACTTACATCCAACACCAACCCTTCCCAATTACATTCAATGCTACCCCTTTCCAACTTGAGCAAACTCTAACCCTTCCCAACACTAGCCCTTCCCAACTCTATCCAACACTAACACTTCCCAACTCTATCCAACACTAACCCTTTCCAACTCCATCCAACACCAACCCTTCCCAACTCTATCCAACACTAACCCTTTCCAACTCCATCCAACCCTTCCCTTTTCAACTCCATCCAACAGTAAACCCAACTCCACTCAACATCAACTCTTTCAAATTTCATCCAACACTAACCCTTCTCAGCTTCATCTAACACTAATCTTGTCCAATTCCATACAAAACCAACCCTTCTTGATTCCATCCGATACTAACCCTTTCCAACTTCATCCAACACTAACCCTTTTCAACTTCATCCAACACTGACCCTTCCGAACTCCACTCAACACCAGCCTTTCCCTTTTCAACTCCTTCCAACAGTAACCCTAACTCCACACAACACCAGCCCTTCTTGAGTCCATCTAATACTAACCCTTTCCAACTTCATCCAACACTAACCCTTTTCAACTTCATCCAACACTAACCCTTTTCAACTTCATCCAATACTAACCCTTCCCAACTCCACTCAACACCAGCCTTTACCTTTTCAACTCCTTCCAACAGTAACCCTAACTCCACACAACACCAGCCCTTCTTGATTCCATCTAATACTAACCCTTTCCAACTTCATCCAACACTAACCCTTTTCAACTTCATCCAACACTAACCCTTTCCAACTTCATCCAACATTAAACCTTCCCAACTCCACTCAACACCAGCCTTTCCCTTTCCAACTCCATCCAACAGTAAACCCAACTCCACACAATACCAGTCCTTCCCAGTTCCATCTCACACTAACCATTTTCAACTCCATCCAACACTTCCATCTCCACGTCTCCATCCAACACTAAGGCCGGCCATACACGGTTTGAATCTCAGCTGGTTCGGCCAACCAACCGAGATTTGAACCATTAATGGGCAGGCTGAATGTAACAAGTTGATCGATCAACTTGGGTACAACCAGCCTGGCGGATTCTCTTACAATTATCACTAGCGGCTGCTATAGCCGCTAGTGATAGTCACTGTCTTCTCCTGGGAGGGACGGCTTCCCCCGACCACCCACCGGGTTCAGACAATAGCTTAGCAGGAGAGATTCCCCTGACAGCACTATCTATCTGAATGGGGGAATCCTGCAAATTTCTTTCTTGCAACCCATGGTTGCAAGAAAGAAATTTGCACCGTGTATGGCCAGCCTAACCCATTCTATCTCGCCGTCTCTATCCAACATGAACGTTTCAAATTCTATCCAACGCCAGCCCTTCCCAACTCCATCCAACACTAAAAAAAAAGAAAAAGTCTTGGTTTTAGATACATTAGATAGACTTTACATAGGCCAGAGTTTGGCTCCCCCTGGGCCTTGGACCTGGATTGATCCCAGGCTTTCCTTCCTCTGTTGCTGTGCCATTGAAGCAGAAGTTCAACTGCCTTAGCACGAAATCCCTGGAAACATACACAAGATTTGTAAAAATGTCTTATTGTAATGTCACGTAACAAATGGACTATTCAGCTCACAAACTATAAACTGCCATATGCGTATTGTAGTTTTTAATTTGTCCTTATAGAGCTGCTGTGGAACAGATCCCTGTCATTGTGTTCTGTGTGTACAGTGCCCCTATTGTTCTTCTAGCTCATCCGCTGAATGCACAGCATAGCAGAATATAGCAATTGAAAACCTCTAAACAGGGCTTTTATTCAGTATGAAAAGTCTTCCCGTCATACAGTAGACTGGACCAGTGTGACGGGTCAACTTAGGCTTAGGTGATGTCATCTGTCTTGTGAAACCTCAAAATCCTGCAGGGATTGTGTCTTTGTGAGCTTTGAATGTGAACTGAGCAAAAACAACACTGGTCCTGTGGTCCATATCAGAATCTAGCTATCCATTATTAGCGCATCAAAACAAATTAGTTGGTTGCTATGGGCAATACATGCTTTTTCCTGCCTGTCAGCTATTATAATTGGATGCAGTAATGTTGTACTCTTGCCTATACAGGGCAGGGTAACAAATCTCCTCTCTGATCTGATTCTATCATACTGTATGGCCAGCAGGGTCACTTCTAGGGCCACATATCCTGGTTATCCTGTGGTCTCCAAACTGAGGACCTATGCTTGCCTTTATCTGGCCGATGGGGCATTATTTCCCCCAGTGTCAGCAACAATGGGGCACCAGTCCTCCCGCTGACACCAATGAGGGCCACTATTCCTCCCACTGACACCAATGATGGGACACTATTCCTTTAAACTGACACCAATGATGGGGCACTATTCCTCCCACTGACACCAATGATGGGGCACTATTCCTCCCACTGACACCAATGATGGAGCACTATTCCTCCCACTGACACCAATGATCGGGCACTATTCCTCCCACTGACACCAATGATGGGGCACTATTCCTTTCACTGACACCAATGATGGGGCACTATTCCTCACACTGACACCAATGATGGGGCACTATTCCTTCCACTGACACCAATGAGGGGCACTGTTCCTCCCACTGATACCAATGAGGGGCACTATTCCTAACACTGACACCAATGATGGGACACTATTCCTCACACTGACACCAATGATGGGGCACTATTCCTTCCACTGACACCAATGATGGGGCACTAGTCTTTCCGCTGACAGCAATGATGGGGCATTATTCCTCCCTCTGACACCAATGATGGGGCACTATTCCTCTCACTGACACCAATGATGGAGCACTAGTCTTTCCACTGACACCAATGTTGGGGCATTATTCCTCCCACTGACACCAATGATGGGGCGCTATTCCTCTCACTGACACCAATGGAGCACTAGTCTTTCCACTGACACCAATGTTGGGGCATTATTCCTCCCACTGACACCAATGATGGGGCACTATTCCTCTCACTGACACCAATGATGGGGCACTATTCCTCTAACTGACACCAATGATGGGGCGCTAGTCTTTCCATTGACACCAATGATGGGGCACTATTTCTCCCACTGACACCAATGATGGGGCACTGTCTGGGGTTCACTGGAGTAGTGGTGTCCACTTCAGTGATTTCGAGCTTCCAGGGGCATCGGGCATGTAATACACCATGCGTGGCATTCACCTTCCATTTAAGTTTATGTGCTTGTAAAGGCAGGAGTCCCAATAATTTTGGTAGTATAGTGTATGTGCATTTGAAGGTGAATGTCAGGCATGGTGTTTTACCTGGCCGAGGCCCCTGAAAGCTCGAAATCACCGAAGTGGACAATGCTACTCCAGTGAACCCCAGACTTTGCCTAGGCTGAGATGATGTCATCAGTCTACTGCAGGCAGGAAGCATTTCCCGCAGTGATCACTTAAAGTGATTGCATTCCCTGTTCTCAGCTGCATAAGAGCTGGGGGGAGAAGAAGAAGCAGCAGCACACTGAGCTTCCCAGTGAATGGCTGTGCTGGGGTGTCAGAACAAGTCTGATCTTGAGGAGAGTACACTGAGTTCCCAGCATAGCTAGGGAACTGACCACGTTGTGCTCCCCTGCTTAGTGTGGTCAGTTTTTAATAGGAAAGCAAGGGGACTAGCAGGGACACATGGGATTTCACATAAAGGAAGCAATACAAAGAGTACAGGATACTTCCTTATACAAGTACATGGTACAGCAGGCACATATCAGTGATATGAAGTGTTCGGATAACAAGCGTTTTAACCACTTGCTGACCGGCCGCAGTACATATACTGGGGCAGGTCAGCTCTATTGCGTGAAACGACGTACCTGTACGTCATTTCATGCAATAGCCAGAGGGGGAGCCAATCAGCGGGTCCAGCGGACGTGATGTCTACCGGCCACCCGAGATTGCTCCCCAGAGAGATAGAACCGCAGTCTGCCAATGTAAACAAGGCCGTTCTATCAGAAATGAACACAGTGGTCTTGTGTTCCTGCTAATCGGGAACATGGATCACTGTGTTCATCTAGTGAGTCCACCCCCCACACAGTTAGAAAGCATCCCCTAGGGACACACTTAACCCTTTGATCGCCCTCTAGTGTTAACCCATTTCCTGCCAGTGTCATTAGTACAGTGACAGTGCATGTTTTTAGCACTGCATGTTTTTAGCACTGGTTCCCAAAAAAAGTGTCAGTTAAGTGTCCGATTTGTCTGCCGCAATGTCGCAGTCCTGCTAAAAATCGCTGATCACCGTCATCACTAGTAAATAAATATGTCATAAATCTATCCCATGGTTTGTAGATGTGATAACTTTTGTGTAAACCAATCAATAGACGCTTATTTGGATTTTTTTTTTACCAAAAACATGAAGCAGAATACATATTGGCCTAAATTGATGAAGAAATTCGATTTTTTTTACATTTTTTTGTTTCTAGCGCAAAAAATAAAAACCAAATTGGTGATCAAATACCACCAAAAGGAAGCTCTATTTGTGGGTAAAAAAGGACATCAATTTTATTTGGGTACAACGTTGCACAACCACGCAATTGTCAGTTAAAGTAACGCAGTGCCGTATCTCAAAAATGACCTGGTCGTTAAAGAGGAACTGCAGTCTGCTCACATAAGTTGTCATAAAAACATCTTTGCCATTCTGAAGCTTCCCACCAACCACCTTGCATATTATTTTATATATACTGTGACTCTGTACTTGCCAAATATGCTGCAGAAATCTCCCTTCACTAAGTCTGGCTGCAACCATTTTAACTGCGGGCAGCTGAAGCTGCTGCCTGTTCACTTCCTGGATTTACACAGACACACAGAGGCACACCTCCAGCTCTGCAGCCCTGCAGCTTTCATTGGCCCTCTTATGACTCATCCCTCCTCCCTTCCTGGCAAACTCTCTCAAGAGTGATAGAGAGAGCTGTGCATGATGTCATAAGCCTAGGCTAATGACCAGACAGGAAAGAGGAAGTGGGCTGTATAAGGTATTTACTAGCAGAAAAAAATGTTTTACTATCCAAAGTTAAAACAACAAGGGCTGAGGATTTAATAGATGGAAAGTAGAAAAAATGACTGAAGAGCCTTTTTTAGGCCTCATTTACACTGCTGCTGGTAAACGGACGTTTAGAGGCATTTGGATGTTTTTTTCAGCTGCCCCTGAACTTTCCTCTATGTTATCTTATCAGTACATTTACGCAGGGTCGTTTCCAGGCAGTTGAGTTTAGAGGCTTTTTTTGGAACACAAAAAAATGGGTTCAGACGCCAGTTCAGGCATTTGAAACGCCAAACAGCTTGTAAACGCCGTTAAACGCGCCTAAACGCAGTAACTCGCATCTAGGACTGTTTCGTTTACAGCAGTTCCCACTTAAAAAAAAAAAAAAACTTTTTTTTTAAAAAATGCTCCTAGACGCGAACGCGGCAAAACGCCGCTAAATGCGGCATGTAAAACGCAGTAAGTCGGCCGTTTTAGACGCCGGTTTCTAGCTGTCAAAATAAATCATACAAAGGAGATTGAAATAGCATCCTGTGTAAATGGAGCCTAAGGGGGTAAAAGCTTCCGGGGCTGAAGTGGTTAAACTGTGCATTGTAGCTTTGTAGCACGTCACAAGAAGAAAGGCTGCAGCAGGGGCTGATCTGCGTCAGACATTAGTGAGCACAGCCAAAAATTGCACAAGCACTAGGATTGACATGATTTCTGAGCCCACATCTCAGTCTGGGAAGTAGACAGTGATCCTGAATGATTCCTGAACAAAGATGGCTCCATCCTTCTAGAGAGAAAAGCAGATGAAGACATTTTCGGTGGGAAAGTACTGTGATCTCTGTGAGAGGTAATATATCCCTGGAAGGGTTACACATTACTTACCATACTATCTAATATTAAGTCTGCTTTAATACACAGCTGCTTCCCTTCACACATGTCAAGCCATTTAAAAAGTAAATCCTTTTTGATGTAATACATATATTATTAAATACTTGACCCATGACATATGTGTGTCTGATAATGTTACTAGAAGAGTCCAGTACGCAGGAACTTGCGGTTCAATCGGCGCGCCGCTCTCTGATCTATCCGCCGCGCTTTTCTTCATCATTCTTATTTGATTTCTCTTTTCCCAGTCGAAATTCAAGGTAATACGTTCCAGTCCCACAACCCTTGGCTTAAATCAATGTTCATTTGATGAATTCATAGCCTAAGGACAGCGTGCGACTTGATAAATGGTAATTGTCAGGCAACATGGCAGCTTTTGTCACCAGGCCTGCACTCTTATTCCTGTAAATGATCGCTGTTAGTCAATGGCCATAGACTTAATTGTAATTGCCTGCTACCTATTGAACCTGAAAAGATTACGCCGAAAGCAAAAAAAAAGGAATGATTGGGCTTTATCAGTCCATCTGTCACGCGGTCGCTGTTATCAACTTTTTTCCTTTTAGCCGCCAACGATTTTGCTATAAAACGGCTTTAGATATTAAAGGGAACCTGGGCTCTGTTTTAAAGCTGAACTCTGGGATAAGAAAATGCATTCGTCTTGTGAATTCTTACTTGACCCTTGGTGTTCTTTGTGAATTTCTTCCAGATCTGTGCAGTAATTCAGCGTGAGACTTTCACTTCCTGTAATAAAGACCACTCACTGCTGCTCTCTCTCCTTGTGCAGGGAGACTGGTCTTGTCTCCGCCCCCTCCTGTAGTTTAATGCAGGCAGCCTGTAGTGGGTGGGGCATGCTGAGCCCCTCCCACCGCTCTGCTCTCTGCACAGGCTATGAACCTCACAGTGATGAAGTCACTGCAACATTTACAAGGTAATATCTGGGGTTACAAAGGGATTTGGGGCACACAAAGTAGATTTATAACATTTTTGGCTATTAAGGAATATGTTCAAAGTGATAGTAAAGTATTTTTTTTTTTAAATTAAAAATAACAAACATATTATACTATGTGGTTGGTTTTGCACAGAGCAGCCCCGATCCTCCTCTTCTCGGGTCCCTCACTGGCGCACTATGGGGGCACCCAAGCCAAGCCGCTGCTCTGTATGTCCATTCAGACACCAAGCCACGGCCCCTCTCTTCCCTCATTGGCTCACTGACTTTGATTGACATCGGTGGGAGCCAATGGCGCCCACTGCTGTGTCTCAGCCATTGAGGAGGGAGAGTCCCAGACAGCCGAGGTTTCTTGTGCACATCGCTGGAGAGAGATGAGGCTCAGGTAAGTATTGGGGGGGGGGGGGGGCTGCTGCACACAGAAGGTTTTTAATGCACGATAGAATGCATTAAGATACAAAAATCTTCTGGCTGCAGAACCACTTTAAAAGACCGTTTTTTTTGCATGGGTTTCAGCTTTAAACTTTTAAAAGGAAATGCCTAAGAGAAAGCAGCAGAAAATGCCTGCAGTTCCTTTAATTATCCAAAAGATTCTCCTTTGTGCCCCACTGTGCCACCCATGAGGCTGTTGCCTTGGCTGGTATTAATAGGGGGGGGGGCATATCAGACACTTTGTCCATAGTGTATGCCCTGTGTATGTTCAGCCCACAGAGGTTGTTATGGTGCAGGTGGCTGTCTGTGTCCTAGCAGCCAACTACACTGTGTTGGCTGGCCGCTAGCATCCTAGTGACCAGTGATGCTGAGCAGGCTGGCCATCAATGTCCTAGTATCCAATGATGGGGGGAGGGGATCACATTGGCTGCCAGCATCCTAGTGACCAGTGATGCTGAGCAGGCTGCCTGTCAATGTCGTAAGATCCAATGACGATGGGGAAGGGGATCAGATTGGCTTGGTGATGTCACTGTTGTGCTATATTTTCTCCACTTGATGATGACGGTCTTCGCTGTGTTCCATGGTATATCTAATGCATTTTGTCCCCTAATCCTGAATGATACCTTTTAACAATGAGATCCTTCTGATGCTTTGGAAGCTCTCTGCGGACCATGGCTTTTGCTGTTGGATGTGACAAACAAAATGTCAGGAAAGACCTCCTAGAACTGCTTAAGTTTATTTGGGGTTAATGAGAGGCACTTTAAATGATGGTGTGTGCACTGACTCCTATTTAACATGAGTTTGAATGTGATTGCTTAATTCTGAACACAGCTACATCACCAGTTATAAGAGGGTGTGCACACTTATGCAACCACATTATTTTAGTTTTTTTATTTTTACCCCCCCCCCCACCCCTAAAAGATTTCAGTTTGTTTTTCAATTGCATTGTACAGTTTAGAGGTCACATTAAAGGTGGACAAAAGTTCTGAAACTATTTATCTTTGTCTCCTCATCTACATCACAGAAACCTGACATTTTAACAGGGGTGTGTAGACCTTTTTTTTAATATCCATTGTATATGCAGTAAAGCATGCTTGTTATACTCACTGTGGAACCTAAGGGGTTAATCCTCTGCATTGTGTAAAAAGGCTGTTTGACCCTGTCTTCTCTGATCCTCCCCTTCTTCCGCAGTCCCTAATCCCATCTGCTGATAGTACAGAGTCTTTGGAGTCACTCTGCACATGCTCAGTTTGGTGTGTATCGCCAGAGATTTTTTTGGGAGGGTGCATGTTATGAGCACAGGGCCATCCAGCATTCTCCAGACAGAGGGTCAGGGGTCCTGCAGCCTCATAGGACAATCAGAGGAGAATGAAAACTCCTCCTACAAGCTTTAACCAGGCACCAATAGAAGTCACAAGACTGCTATATACTGCTGATAATAAAAGGTATTTAGCAGTTTATATTTACTAAAATAATTGCATTTCCGTGTTCTGTGTACTGTGGGAGACCAGATATAGTGAATGCAGGCTCCTGGGTTTAGTAACACTTTAAATCAGGGTTTCTCAACCAGGGTTCCTCCAGAGTTTGCTAGGGGTTCCTTGAGCAATGAGCAGTTTCTGCCTCTCAGATAAATTCCCAATGACATCATTGATCTTTTTAGCTATCTGTAAGGGGGGCATTCTTCCCAAAGAGCACAAGTGTAAGGAGCATTCTTCCCACTGACCATCATACTAATGTATCATGAGTTGTAAATATTGTAATTTTTAGCAGGGGTTCCTTGAGACCGGACAATTATTTCAGGGGTTCCTCTGAGCTAAAAAGGTTGAGAAAGGCTGCTTTAAATGCAAGTAGTGTGCGTACTTCAGTCTGACCTGATATCAGGCTCTTATCAGTCTTTGTGCAGCAGAGCTTAAAATGGGGGAGGAAGAAGCAGCACAACGAGCCAGTCATTGTGCTGTAGCGCATGTGGCATGCTGATAGGAGGAGAAAGCAGAGAGATGAATTCATCAGTCATCTGCTTCTCCATTACTGCTCAGCTACAGACTGGGGGAGGGACAAGTGTGTGTGTTTCAGGTTTGTGGCAGAGCAGTGTTTTCTCAAGGCTGGATGGACAGAAATACAAACCCTTTGGCAGGTAAACCAGTCTCATATAAGTGCCTCCTCTAGTATTTTCCTGGAGTTAAGTTATAAAAGTTATATTTGCTGCCTTGTTATAAATATGTAAATATTTGAGCGGCCATAGGTCTAATTTAAATAAACTCCGCAGTCTGGTTAATTCCTTGCAGCTTGCAGTCTTAAAAAATGTTCACCGCCAATCAATGTGGACCTGTCACGTTGTCTAGGTAGCACAGAAATATACTATATACTGTATATATATATATATATTTGTATAGTGTGATCACAGAGGAGCTATCTCTTAACTCTTTATTTATTCAAATAACGGCACGTGACTCGATATGCGCCGCATTCGCCATGAATGCAATTACACGCCGGTCTCCATGAGGGACAGGAAAACGGCGCAATAAACGCTCTCATCAATTACACTTACAGACACGTCTGAAATATTCCCCGGTGCGCGGCAGGCTTTTACTGTAAGATGTTAATAAGCCGGAATTTTATTGCCGCTTATGTATATCCTAGAGCGTGCATAGATAAAATATTTATCACGCAACTCCCAGGAGAGAAAATTACAACTTAATGAGATGAGCAGGAGTGAAAAACAAAGTATAAAGGAGAGACAGGAAGTACAGATCGTGCCGTACAATGTGACACCAAGCGAAAGACATTTCGGAACAGTTGTAGAACATCTCCTTTCTAATGGAACTTTGCTGAGATTTTCCTATTGTGTTATTTTTTATTTTTTTTTATTCCACTGCACTATAGAAGTTGGCTTAGCTGGGTGCTGGACCAGTTTCTTGACAAGAAGTAGAAGTTGCGATTCCAAACCAGGAGGCAGCTTTCTGTCAACTGGGGAGTTTCCAAGTGCCCCCAGAGTAGAATATCAAATTTAGAGAAAAACTAAAGCTAGCCAGCCAATTTTTATTATACAAAAATGTTCCTGCATGTTTCAGGGGCTCAACACCCCCCTTCATCAGGGCCTAGAACAAACCAATATGAAATAGTATAAGATTATGCAAGTCTAGAACCTTTTTTTTAACTTTATTTCTTACCACTGACCCCAACAATGGGACACTATTCATCCCACTGACACCAGTTGCAGGGCCCTATTCCTCCCACTGATACCAATGATGGGGCACTATTCCTACTATTGATATCAATGATGGGGCACTATTCCTCTCAATGACGCCAATAATGTGGTACTATTCCTCCCATTGATATCAATGATGGGGCACTATTCCTCTCAATGACGCCAATAATGTGGTACTATTCCTCCCATTGATATCAATGATGGGGCACTATTCCTCTCAATGACGCCAATGATGTGGCACTATTCCTCCCATTGATATCAATGATGGGGCACTATTCCTCTCAATGACGCCAATGATGTGCCACTATTCCTCCCATTGATATCAATGATGGGGCAATTTTCCTCCCGCTAATACCAATGACGGGGCATTCTTTACCCACATTGGCGCAGGGCAAGTTTCTACTCCCCCTTGCCACTGTCCAGCCCCCTTAAAGTTTGAAGGATAGTAAACTGGCCCTTTGTTCAGAAAGTTTAGAGACCCCTGTTCTACACTAACAATGGGGCCCTATTCCTAGCACTGACCCTAACAATGGGACACTATTCATCCCACTGACACCAACTGCAGGGCACTATTCTTCTCATTGACACCAATGGTAAGGTACTATTCCTTGCCCATGCCTGCATCAATGTGGGTAAAAAATGCCCCATCATTGGCATTAGTGGGAGGAAAGTTGCCCCATTGTTGGTATTAGGGGAAGAAATAGGGCCCCATCATTGGCGTCATTGGAAGGAATATTGCCCCATCACTGGCATCATTGGGAGGAATAGTGCCCCATCATTAGTGTCACTGGATGAAATAGTGCCCCATCATTGGTATCAGTGGGAGGAATAGTGCCCCATCATTGGTATCAGTGGAAGGAATAGTGCCCCATCATTGGTATCAGTGGGAGGAATAGTGCCCCATCATTAGTATCAGTGGGAGGAATAGTGCCCCATCATTAGTATCAGTGGGAGGAATAGTGCCCTATCATTAGTGTCAGTGGAAGGAATAGTGCCCCATTATTGGTATCAATGGGAGGAATAGTGCCACACTATTCACCAAACTTGAGTGGTGCTTTACTTCAACCCCAAAGAGGAGCAGTACTATATGAACAGCGGGGATACTATGGAGGACACCACTAAAGAGAAGGTTGCATCAAAAGCAGAATTTCTCTACCAACAGGCCTTTGGCAAATGAATTCTAAATTTTTGACCCAAGATGAAGTTTGGCTTTGACTTGCTCTCTTTTCGACCGACATTAATTATTTGTTCCAGCAACTGCTTATTTTAACACATCTTGCATTTTCATTACATTCATTAGACTTTTTCCTGAAGGCTGGCATCTCCGCAGACAAGTCACATGTGAGATTGTTTTCTGTACCCAGGGTCTACTAAACTTTTAAATTAGATGAGGAGAGGGGTAATGAATGCTAAGCTACCGTGAAATTCTGCGTCTGAGCCCGGCGCTGGCTTACGCTTTAGCCACCTCAGGCGCTGGAGGGGTTAACTTGGGTCGCGGGTGTACCAGAGATAATGTCGGCTTGGGATAATAAAGGAGCCACTTTTTTCCTCCCTAAGCACATTAAACGGCTTATTATGCGATGCCACCTTAATGCCATACGAGCGTAGCCTGGTAATTGTACATTTGTACACAGGACAATGTTCAGTGATTGCCTGTTCATTGCAATACTTATCTGTGGTCTGGCTGCACATGGAGCTGTTTTGAATCGGCATGTCTAAAAAGATGAAAATCAATAAATGATTGAGTTGTTAGACAAAATGTTGATGGGATTTGGAGTTATACAATCTGTTCACTGCAGGGGTGTTTTATAAAGACTGGAACATTGAAAATTAGCATGCTTGCCCCAGGAACCAATCAGAAACAAGGAACAACTAAAATTTTAAGGGGAACTTTACTCTGCCTAACTCCCCAAAAAAACAACAAAAAAAAAACATTGATCCTTGTCTCAAAATAAAGAAACTTACTAGAACACGTCCGTTCTTGTCATGGTTGAAAAAGAGGTTGTCCCTTTACCCTTCTTCTCCAGATCCAGCAGATGCACAAACATGCATGGGACCTTGCAGCCGTGCATGCATGCACAACATCTTACATACACTATATTACCAAAAGTATTGGGACGCCTGCCTTTGCACGCACATGAACTTTAATGGTATCCCAGTCTTAGTTCAATATTGAGTTGGCCCACCCTTTACAGCTATAACAGCTTCAACTCTTCTGGGAAGGCTGTCCACAAGGTTTAGGAGTGTCTATGGGAATGTTTGACCATTCTTCCAGAAGCACATTTGTGAGGTCAGGCACTGATGTTGGACGAGAAGGCCTGTCTCGCAGTCTCTACTCTAATTTATCCCAAAGATGTTCGGGTTGAGGTCAGGTCAGGTGCACAGCCATGTTGGAACATGAAGGGGCCATCCCCAAATTGTTCCCACAAAGTTGGGAGCATGAAATTGTACAAAATGTCTTGGTATGCTGACGCCTTAAGAGTTCCCTTCACTGGAACGAAGAGGCCAAGCCCAATCCCTGAAAAACAATCCCGCACCGTAATCCCCCCTCCATCAAATGATGAGGATGGGCACCTGGATTACATCACTAGGTATAATAACATCGGTATCTTGGGAATTATTGTGACTTTTAGGACATTCACCTGGACGGCTGTCAAATTGGGACCAGCGGCTGTGTCTGTGCAGCCACACCGTCCCAATTGACATGAATGGGACTACCTGCACATAGATGTGGCATGGACCACCTGTGCATTCCGTGCAGCCAAAGACGGCTCTTTGCACTGGTGTATGGATAGGTGCACCCATGTAAATGAGGCCTTAAAGTAACACAAAACCCGGAGTTATGTTTTAACCACAGCAGAAAAAAATCAGATCTCCTGCTTTATCAGAAAGGGGTATGCTGTGTGGCAGAGCTGTGTAAATCTTAGGACTGGGTGGACAGAAATGAAAACAAAAAGTTTGGCAGTAAAAATAGCTCTCCTAAAGTATTTCATTTGTGTGTTTAGCGAATTATGCATGGCGGTTCTAAAATACAGTAAAACCTTCATCATTTAATGAACCTGGTCCCCTTTCTACCATCCATCCCTTTCACCATCAAAGCCTTATGTTTATAACTACAAGAACCAGGCACACTTGAAGAGGTGAGTCATTCGGATTGTGTCATCTAGGACCTCTAGAACAGAGTATCCACTATTCCTTCTCCCACGCTCGTTTTATTTTAGTGGTCTTACACCTAATAATACATTTAGCTTAATTAAATTTAAATAACAGGCAGTTTGTATTGGCACCATTGTTATCTTCATGAGCACTTCAAATTTCCTGAACTTTATTAGATGGATCTAAAACGTACATCTCTGGGGGGCAGCCATGTTTCTGTGCTCTGGAGGTACTTAGGAAACAGTTTAGAAAAGGAAATTGTTCACAAAGTTCCGTCTAATTCTTTTTTCAATAAAACACTTTAAGCATCGCTTTAAAATTTACCAGCTAATAATTGTTTGTGTGATTGATTCATTTGATTTGAATGATGTGTGATTGATTTAAACCCTTTACAGCATTATGTTCAGCAGCTGGGAAATAGACCTAAATTTTGCATGGTGCGGTGGAATGACCATAGTGCCGATGTGCTGATTTCGGCACATCGCACTGTTTGTTTGTTTTTTTAAAACAAACTTTATTGAAATATCACACAGACATTTCAATAAAATCGATTGAGGTGGTTTATTGCCTCGGCTTCTCCATGCTAGGCCCCCTCATCCTTCCACCTCCTGAGCCTTCCTATTGGTCCATTGAGTTTAATTTGATAGCGAAATTTCTGTATTTTTGCTTGCTAACTGTGACATAGGTTGATAATGTGATTTTTTCCCTTGCTGAATGATTGCAATGAAAGGGTCACATGTGTGTCTTATCATACCCATCAGACTAAGCAGACTACTAAATTTGGAAGATTGTTGTTTCCTACTGGAGAAATCAATCCATCAGCAACTTCCAGGAACACAGCAGCTGCCAAGAGTTGAATGAAAGGATCCCTGGAACTAATATGACCCCATGGCCCATCACTTCTCCATCAACATGTCACACGGCTTCTCCTGGCCTTACATGAATCCTCATCTACTCTGCTTGTCACCATAGACCTCATGTGATCGCCACTTTGAGATGGCTGGCTGTATCCACACTTAATGACATAAACATCTTTTGCACTCCTCGGGTCAAAGTGTTTACTTACATCATAGGTGGCACTGGGATTTCCAGTAGTCCACCATAAACGGGAATGTATAAATCAGTTATTGTTATGGACGGTGCCACCAAAACACGACCTGTGCTTCTGGGGGTTTCTCAGGCCCTGAGAGCTGCTGTATTAGTATAGGGGTCCTTGATTATGATAACCAGTTGTGTGGATTAGTCTAAGGGCCACACAGTTTGCTTTCTAGGGTTGTAAGTTTAAGGGGAAAGTGGTGGATACCTTTAAAGACTATAGGCACAAGTATAGGTCGAAACATTGATATTCTAAATGCCCTATAGATCAAAAAGGTTTGTAGATCAGTTCAGTGTTGTGACCTAGAGATTCTTGCCTGCCAGCAGGTACATTTTGTCCATTGCAGTTAAAGCCAATGTCCGGGAAATTAAAAAAATATCACTTTTAGTGCAGCTGCGCCTTCAGTGCAAGGGATTAATTGCTTGTTTACGTCTAAGGGACATAGAAAAGAGGATCTACTTACATGATCCTCCACTCCTCTGCACTGCTAGATCAGTGCACCACCGGTTTAAGGTCCTGCATTAGACGTGATGATGCCAAGGAGTGCCATCTGCTGAGGGAGAGGAGAATCAGGTAAGTTAAAGTGCAAAAACTCTCCCTTACAGCAAGCAAGCAGGCATAGCCCCAGTGCACCACAATGGATATTTTTAAGTTTCCCAGAGATAGTCATTAAGCAGTAGAGCTTGGTCACTAAACCCTTTTCATACCAATTGGGCAATAAAGAAGTATCATTTCATTGATGAGGTCATCATTCATGCCCTTGTCTGCTTCCAGTAACCTTCTAGTGTAATATGTATGTATACACACATAGAATATTTAAATTACTTAACAGATTCCCCAATCCACGCTATAGAGGGAAGAGAAATCTCCTGCTGTATTCTGACAGCCTCAAGTGACAGTTTTCAGGCTACCTAAAGCTAAATGGCCTTGGGCAGCACTGGCTAAGTGGTTAGCACTTCCACCTAGCAGCACTAGGATCATCAGTTTGAATCCCAACCACAGCACTACCTTCATGGAGTTTGATTTTTTCCCTTCCTCCCACACTTCAAAGTCATGTAGGTCACTTGACTCCTGTCTAAATTGGCTGCAGCATGTGAGATAGGTGGCCAACAGGACCACTTCTCCTAGCAAATTTTGACCAGTTCCTCAGGAACCGATATAAATTCATACAGTGCCCAGCTTTGCATTTCTTCTCCTAACTCTTGCTACTGTTTCACAGGCTCAGTCAAGGGAAATCAATCTCCCCCCCCCAAAACAGATATTTCCAGTATTCACTGGTGGATTGAATTGTCCTCTAGATTCTTATGTCTGCCATATACACTATTGGAGAGATCTCCCTGTAGTCTTTTTGTGCCTCCAGCTCAAATCCAGGGGGGCATGCCATCAATATTTGGCTTTGAAGTGGCTCCAACAATTGGCGTCAACTAGGAATTCTGGTAGAGATATTTCACTACCGGAGATAGAAAAAAGAAAACTAGCATTGGATTCCACTTGCCAGCAACCACATAAACCTCAAACAACCGTTTTGTGTGCAGTTTGCCTATAAGTAGATTATATGATTGGCACTTTTGAGGTTCTAAATAGTATGCTACAGTTTACTTACGGATATTGAGGTTGAAGCTTTGCTGGTCTTGAATATTTGGGGTCTATTCAAAATTAAAATAGATCTAAACCGTAACTGGATGATATTGGGTTTGCTAAAGCACTGTGCATTGGAAACAGTTGGCAGTGTTTTCTTTTTTCTTTCTGCATAAGTTGAATGTAGCTGTATTAGTGACTGGTAACTATGCAGTTGAGTACTGGACATGATGATCTTTTTTATTTGCTGTAACAGTATGGGGGCACTGGTGCGTGCTCGCTCCCAAACCCAGTTCTATGCCTCCATAAGACACATAGAGCTGCAGCTTGGCACCGCCCCCCGCCCCCCCCACTTTCTCCTCAATGGCCCATTGGCTGTGATTGACAGCCAATGGCTCCTGCTGCTGTCTCAGCCAATGAAAAAAAGGGAGCCCCTGGACAGCCGAGGCTGTCATGCACATCGCTGTATCAAGAGGGGGCTCAGGTGAGTATTTGGAAGGGCTGTGGTGGAAGCAGCACACAGAAGGTTTTTTACCTTCATGCATAGAATGCATCCCGCTTAGATCGTCATGGCGATCTGAGCCGGTAATGGGAGCAGGTACCTGTCAAAAAGTGCCAAATGTGGCAGCGGAGGGTGCAAACAAGTGAAGCTTCCCCTTTTGGGTGGAGCTCCACTTTAAGCCCTGAAAAGGGTGATACGCATCTGAGGAGTTCTCTACAGGTGGAGAACAGGAGCTGAAAAAATCTTTTACTCATTTTATGCACATTCATGTAACAGGGAGTTGGTGCCTCTGTGCAGATGGCCGCCATTTTGTTGAAGTCTGCTAGAGCCTGACAAGCCGATCCTGTCTGTCTTGTACCAGTCTATTCACGTGCTGATCTGACTGATACAGGTTTGGTGGGCATTCAAGTGGTACAATTTTCACTGTTTTGCATTCGATTTTCAGATCAAGCTTTTAGGGGTCTACTACTTCTTCTAGGTCCAAGCAGTACTGCACTCAACTTTTTTTCTTTATAAAATACTTTTTATTCAATCTCAGGACTGCTCATCTCCTCCATCCTCTTTCAGCCACTTCCTGTCTACATGCACTTGCTCCAGTGTTGACTGTACATCGTGGCTCTGGACCAGGTTTCTGAAAGTGGACCATGCCGGCACAATAGGCACGTAGTCTCCATCAACAGATCAGGGTAACAATACAGGGGCACAACTGGGAGACAGTTGTCAACCTATAACAGGAAGTTCCTGAATATGGACCTTCATGGGAGATGACTAGAAAGTACTTTTTTTTATGAAAGATGCAATTTTAAAGTGATTTAAAGCAACTTTGACATGCCATTAAAGTCATTCTAAAGACTCAAAGTTTTTTACCTTAATGCATTCTATGCACTGAGGTGAAAAACCTTCTCTGCTCCAGGTTTTCCCCAGCCCCCCTCATTCTTACCTGAGCCAGATCCGATCCAGCAACGTGCCTGAGAGCAGGGCCATCTTATTGCATGGGCACCCTTGGGCATAGCCCAGGGGCCCCAAGTGCATAGGGGCCCTATGATAATCTTGCATTACATCATATTTGTCAGCTGTTCCGGATTTCCTGGTACTGTCACGGTATTTACTAAACTTTCACGGGAGGGCTGTGTCCCAGACAGCATCCCAGAACCTGTACTGTGCCGTCGTGATCCCAGTATTGTCCCCCCTGATCCCCCCCCACTGAGCCTTTCGCCTCTCCTTCTGTACTATGCCCTTTGTGTTGATTAGTCTTTGATTTATGGCATGTTTTTGTTATTGTTTTAATTAATTTTATTGAAAGTAGTAATAAATATATGTTTAATTCTATCAGCTATTTATACTTTAATTCTTGAGAGTAGGTGTGTAAATTGGGGCAGGCTGGTTGGGGCCCCAGTGCATAACTTTGCCCAGGGGCCCATGATGCTATTAAGACAGCCCTGCCCGAGAGCAGCAGCTCTCGCCACTGTCTCCTCCCTCGTTGGCTCCCGCCAATCAATTCCAGTGACGAGGGGGCGGGGCCAAGTCCCACTGTCTGTGTCAATGAACGCAGCAGTGAGGCTCGGGAGCGCCTCCGCATGGGTATCCGCATGGGAAGCGGCTTCCTGTGGGGCCACTGCACAGATAGGCGGATCCAGGAATGCCGGCAGGGGACCCAAGAAGGGGAGGTAAGTATAGACATGTTTGTTATTTTTTATTTTTTTTATGTTCCTTTACAATTGCTTTAGCATAGTAAAGCTTATGTGAGATTTTAGTGACTGGGTTTAGATCTGCTTAAAATCATCATTCACATGTATCATGGAGCACCATCATCTGTAAATACCAGACCAGCTGAGCCTAAGGCATTCCCTTGGCAGCTTTACCCACTCCTCATAGATCCATGACTATTGCATTATCCCACACCCCTGACAAACATTGCTTTTTTATGGCCACATTCTTTTTTTTTCCTTTTTGTGACCCTTCGATTCATTCCACTTTGCAGCCCATATCTTGTTGATGGCGTAAAGTGGCAACTGATGACTTAAACAATAAGGCAGGCAGACGGCTGAACAACACCAGCGAGGGACACTTATTAGTGACAACTAATTTAAAGCTGGGGTGTGTTTTAATGACCCCTTCTAAAAGCAATGGGCTGGTGGCCAGTGAGAGTGCTGCTGCCAGTTCTAATGAAGAAGTTAAGACCTATTCCTCCATCAGCGGGAGGACTTAACAGCTTTATAGCAGGCAGTTAAATGCGGCTTTCATCCACCTGCTGCAAGCAGACTGTTTTGTTTTCGCTGGGAAAGTGATTCTTAATTACACTTAATTTGTACTCATATCCCTCATTTCCTGCCTGCCTGAACAGCTCGCAGCTTCAGCGACAAAAGCAAGGGCTCTTATGAATTTTCAACGCTCCTTTGGAGACCCCAAAACAAGCCCGTGTGATGCTATGGCATATTGCCCGTCTTCTGCCATGTTAAAAATAGGATTATAACACATCAATCACTCAGTTTCATACCTGACTGCGGTTAAAGTGAACAGACATTTTAAAAATAAAGGTAAGGTCGTTATACAAGAATTTTAAATCGTTGGTCTTAAAGTGGTTCTAAAGGCAGAAAGCATTCTCTGCATTAAGATAAAAAAAACTTTTGTGTTACGAAGCCCTTCTGGGCAAAGCAATTGTTGAACTGTTATGCCCAGAAAGGCAACTGGCCTAACATCTTTTTACTGCAACTAAATGAACTATTGCCAAATCTTGGAAAACCCCTCTGCTGAGTTTCGAGGCTGTCAAAAATCGCAGGAACGATGTTATGGTAAACGAGAAACTGACAGCTACTAGACACCCACGATAAATTCCTCAGGGTCTGGCAGCCGTGGATCGCCTATTCCCAACCCTCTCGATTTGATAAAACTCTTCTTTCAATTTAGAAGCCCCCTGATGCCCCCCCGTGGACCCTCTTTCTCCTTTATTCTTTCTCATCCTTCTTTCCCTTTCCTTTATTTTACTCTCTCTTCACCTACTCTCTACCACTCTACTCCAACTTCTTGTGCTCTTTTGCTTAACCTTCCACTTTGCCTGTTCAATACGACTTAAATGCCCGCCTATAAGTTCATGAGGTGCCAGGCACTGTCCTGGCCAGGACGGTTACCATGATACCAGTCATGTAAACAATGTTAGGTTGGTCCTTCTCAATGGAGAACCTCTAGGCTTTGTTCATAACTGCCTAGTTAAGCTAGGCAAAATAATCGTTGGTTATCACTTTCAGATCTGTTATACCTTCCAGGTAGCCTGGGTCGGCTGCATAGGACACTATATTAGTCAGACAATATCCGGAGTATTAGGAGTCTAATTTCAGTGATATCACAACCTGTGTTATTTTCTAAGTATATACCTGTTTTTGTCATTGCTTTATATTGGATCATTACGCAACGTAAGCGTTCAATTCCTTTGTCTAACTGTGATGGTTTGTCTACTAATAAACCTTTTGTAAAAGAAAAAAACCTTTTGTGTGCAGCTCCCCCTCCCTCTTCCCAGCCACCCCTTATATATACCTGAGCCCCATCTCGATCCAGAGATATGCACAAGAGCAGAGGCTCTGTCTGTTCTCTTCCTCCTCATTGACTCAGAGACAGCAGTGGGAGCCATTGGCTCCTGCTGCCATCAGTCACAGGGGGGGGGCAGGGCCAAGTCCCGCTGTCTATGTCAATAGATGCAGACAGTGAGGCTCATGAACGAGGCCACAGCTTGCTATGGGGGCACTGGGCGGGGGGTGGGGGGAGACGGAGCGAGGAGCACTAGTGGGGACCAGAAAAGAAGATGATCAGGGCTGCTCTTTGCAAAACTGTTGCACATACAACCATACAGTTGTAGATTCCCTACTTTAATTTTTTTCATGACCTGAATCTGACTCTTCAGCTTGAGTCAGGGTGAAAGGTTACTTGAGGTCTGATAGTTGATATCCTGTCTGACCTCACACACAATCTTTCAGGTCATGTGAGGTCAGGCAGTTGAAAAGGGATGTCAGGTGACCTTTCAGCCCTTGATTCAAGCTAGAATGTCAAACAAACCTAATAAAACCGACCATACATTGTATCAAGAGGTGTGGGCTTCAAGAAACATCAGGGATCTTGCAAGGATGCTCTATGGAGGTTGGTGGTGGTTCTATTCTATGGATGGCCAGTTAAGAAGAAGCTCAAAAGCAGTCCCAGAACAACCTGCTCTGATTGCTTTGGACCTTCTTAGACTAAAGTCAGCAATAGATGGAACTGACCAAAACGGAACAGAAAGTCATGTGGAAAGAAAGATTGTGCGATTTTCAAACCATTAGCGAGCCTGCAGCAATGGCCAATTTTTGTGCGCCCATTGAAAATGTTGGACATTTTTTAGTTAGCGGACGATTTTCTAACCATTGATGGGTGATTCTTTTAGATCTTGTAATCTACAGGGTTGTTCTTCCTTACTTGGGGTGCACACTATCAGAAAATCAGAAGAAGAGGCACAATTGTTTGATTTTCGTATACTCGACTTTCAACCGCACATAAAATACACTGACAATAACGATAGAAAAAAAAATGAGCAGAAAAATTTGGGCAAAAGTTAAAGTGATTGTAAAGTCTCATTTTCTTTCAATAAAAATAACAAACATATTATACCTGCTCTGTTACAGTGGATTTGCACAGAGCAGCCCCGATCCTCCTCTTCTCGGGTTCCTCTTTGCTGCTCCTGGACCTTCTCTCCTGTTGAATGCCCCCACGGCAAGCAGCTTCCTATGGGGGCACCCGAGCCGAGTCACAGTTCCGTGTGTCCATTCGGACATGGAGTTGCGGCTCGGCCCCTCCCCCTCTCTCTCCTGATTGGCTGACTGACTTTCATTGACAGCAGCGGGAGCCAATGGCGCCACTGCTGTTTCTCAGCCAATAAGGAGGGAGAGTCTTGGACAGCCGAGACACTCGTGGACATCACTGGACAGAGAGGGACCTCGGGTAATTGTAAGGGGTCTGAGGGGTAATCAAACGTCTTTTTATTTGTAATATTTTTTGACACTGTTTTTGATAAACGAATGCACCAATATCTCGTTGGATGGATGTAGTAGTGATTTTCAGTGAATTCTCAAGATGCTCATCAAATATTTTGGTTCTAATTTTGCCCTTCCCGTGCCTCGTCCTTGAAAATAGTTGCAAATATTGGTGTTGCTGGAAACTGATGACATGAATAAGGTGTTATTGTGAAGAGAAGGAGATTTTCCTTTGGGCAGATAAAACTTATAAAAGTCCAGTAAAAGTGGTTGTCAAGCGGGGGAAAAAAAAAACCAAGACAAAGGCACAATGAGCTAGTATGCATCGCATACTAGCTCATTATGAAATACTAACCTTAGAATGACGCTGTTGCAGCGGTCCCCGAGCACCGCTGTGACCGACGTCATGTCTTCTGTGCCTTCTTCCAGGATTGCAGGCTCCGGCTAATCACAGTGCGGGTTCCAGCGTTGTGATTGGCCAGAGCCGCGATTACGATTACGTCACTCCCGCGCATGTTACAGAACATTCACTGAACAAACGGCACCCTGGGGCCATTTGTTCAGTGTGCATGTGTCAATGACATCGGCACAGGCTGATACATTGAGTATCTTCTAAACCGTACAGGTTTAGGAGATATTCGCAGTACCTACAGGTAAGCTGGATTATAGGCTTACCTGTAGTTTAAAGTGGTTGCAAAGGGTTTACAAACACTTAGGCCCCTTTCACACTTATGCAATGCAATTTTACCACATTTTTTTGCCGCAATTTAACTGTGATTTCGGATCAGTATGACTTTGTTGCAACTTTGCCACAATGAAAACATATTACAAAGTCGTACAGAAGAAGTTTATGGACCTCAAGTTGCATCAAAGTAATGCAGGGACTATTTCAAAGTCATATAGATATGAATTGTACTTATTGGAAATAATGGGGAATGACTTGTCATGCGACTTTGCAGTCCCAAATCGCACGACAACTCACACAAGTGTGAAAGGGGTCTTACAGGGATGTTGTCAAATTTTGGTCACCTGCATACGTTCGCTAAGTGTAAACACATTTTGCAAACACCCCCCTCCCCCCCCACCCCCAAAAAAAGCAACATTTTTAAGCAATTTTACGTTTTTGTGTTGGGCCGTCTGGGGCTGCATGAGGCCCTTGGGCCGCAGGTTGGACACCCCTGCTTTCTACAAATACAGACATTGGGTGTATGACCGGGCTGCCTGTTCATCTGTCCTGACTGATAAAGCCCTCGCTCAGATAAAGGGACTATAAACAAGCAAACAGAATATTCCGAAGAAAAGGGTTAACAAAACCCCCAATCATCTCAGATCCTGGTCGCAACTTAAAAGCCTGTCAGCTGTTTTTACAACTCCCAGCAGGGACTTCCAAGAGGTTATTTGTATTGGCTGTGGATGGCCTTTCTGCCGAAGCGTTAATGTTGGTGTTGGATAGCGATAACAAGCAATAAAAGTATGTAGCAAAAGGGAAAGATTAAAGGGAATTATTGCGTCAGTAGATGATAAGCAACAGGCCTTAGCAGCTCAGCCCTAAGTCGTGTTTGGTAATAACACAATTTATTTTTATCTGACACTCTAATAAGTGTCTCCCTGTTGTTCTACTGTAAATCTTAGCTGAGCTTGTATACAAAGACATAAGGCTTTCTTCCTCTGAACATACACATATTTCATTTGTAATTAGTTGAACACATTTATGGGGTTGTTTAATTATCGCCAAGTGCTTCCATTAGAGTTGCGTAATTCAGGTCTTTGGTTTGTGGTGGAATAAACCTTGCAGGATTTAGGAGTTGAATTTAAAGGGTTATCTTTGATAGTTTGTAAATGTGTTTTCCAAGCAAGATATACACCACCAGCTTCAATAACATGTAGCAATAAATGGGTTAGGCTGGTTTCACACTATCCGACACAAAGACTTTTGATCCTACTTTGCCCTGCAACATCGGTCCTACTTCTGTCCTACTTTGGTCCTACTTCCATCCAACCTGAATGAACAAGATAAGATTTTGCTCCGACTTTGAGATAGTGACTTGTCCTTTGACCAATCAAAACAATCCCAGTGTGAGATAAATTCCTTTTACTGCTGCTGTAATCACCAAGTCGGATGGTTAGAACAAGGATCTGACTTTGATCCTACTTCAATGATATTCAATGGGCTGAAGTAGGACCAAAGTCGGACCAAAGTAGTACAGGAACCTTTTTCAAAGTCGGACCGACTTGTGCCTGACCAGTTAAGACAGCTCTCATAGGGATAAATTGATGACATCCAACTTGTTTTGATTGGTCAACGGATAAGTCACTATCTCAAAGTGGAGCAAAATCTTATCTTGTTCATTCAAGTCAGATGGAAGTAGGACCAAAGTAGGCCCAGGTAGGACTGCTGTTGCAGGGCAAAGTAGGATCAAAAGTCTGACCGGTTTTGTGTCGGATAGTTTACTTGGGGTAACATCATCTTTCACATTATACAAAAAAAGTGGGCTAACTTTACTGTTTTGTTTTTTTTAATTCATGAAACTGCTTCTTTCTAAAAAAAAAAAGTGTTTGAAAAATTCCTGCGCAAATACCGTGTGACGTAAAAAGTTGCAACAATTGCCAATTGCCACAGTCTCTCATAAAAGAACATATATAATGTTTGGGGGTTCTGAGTAATTTTCTAGCAAAAAAATGATGATTTTTACATGTAGGAGAGGAGTGCCAGAAATAGGCCTGGTATGGAAGTGGTTAATATTTATAATTGTCAAATACAATTACAGCATTAAAGAATAATATTCAATTAAAAAAGAAAAAGTTGAAAACATATTAAAACAGTTGGAATTACATTTCCATGTTAAAGCTTAAATGAGATTCTAGTCATTAGGTTTAGATCGGTCAATGGATTTAGTATTTAGATCTTTTTAAGTTGTTTGGGCTGCAGTTTACTTCTGTATTAACTCTTGCCCATCGCCCTACAATATGTGATTTTACATTTTGTGATATAGTATGAGATAAGCGTGTTATTCTTTGTTGTATCTCTCATGGAATAGAGGAAAGCCATAGTGAGTAGCACCCGGCATCAGCACACAGGAAGGAAAATGTCACGGTGCACAGAAATGACAGGCAATTACCGGGTGACAGGCACAGAGCGGTGTCACAGCTAGGTCTATCATTATATGTGAACAGTACAGACCCAAATGAGGATTGAGGGAGTTAAAATGTCAACCGATTTCCTAAATCAGAGTATTTTGCAAAGTGCTATAACTCTAGCCGGATTATATTTCTGCACCATGGCTGCCTGAATAAATGATTCAAATAATTCCACTCAACACTTTAAATTCAGTCTTCAGTGGATAATTGAGCGTACGGCTTAATAGGTTTATTTTTTGGACAATTTGATACAAGCTGTAGAGTATTCGATCATTCTACGAACTGAAAAACCCCGGAGCAGATTAGGCTGTAACACTTTCCTTAATACGAGGTGTGTCTGAGAGCTGATAAATACTACAGCGACTTGGGACCCGACTTGTGTCGCCCTTGACATCTGAAATCCCATTGAAGTGAATGGGAGTCGTCTTAACCTCCCTGGTGGTATTCCAAGTGTGGCTCGGGGTCAATTTTCTATGCCAAGAGCGGTAACCCTGTGCCACACTCGGGATTGCATCGATGGATCCAGGCAGCGTTACTCACCTTGTCCCCTGGATACAGCGATGTCCCCCCGCTGTGTCTGCAGGCTGTGTCCCCCGCCCGATGCCTCTGTTTGCCAGGCTCCATTCCCTGCGAGTGTCGCATTGCACGGGCGCAGAGCCTGGCGGCAAATTCAAAAAATGAAACACACAGCACACATACAGTACACTGTGATCTGTAAGATTACATTACTCTATCAAATCATTTCACATCCCATTTGTCCCTAGTGGTTTGCCCAGTGCCCTGAATGCACTTTTATATTATATATGTCATTCTTTCTGCCTGGAAACTTGAGAATGTTCATGGCAACCAAAAAGCATCCCTTTACATCAAAAGTGTTTTTTGATCAGCTAGAAAACAGCGATAGTAAATAAGAATCATTTGCAGAATTGAGTGATACTGATTTTTGGGGAAATTTATCATCAGAAACTGAAAGTGACGACAGCGACAATTCTGCATTTGAGCAAATTTCTGTGTTTTTGATTTAATTACATTATTGAATACATTGTATTATTATTATATTATTATTTTTGATAATTATTTATAGTTATTTATTATATTATAATTTATGATTTCTTGTTTCAAACTTTATCATACCTGGGATGTCTACTAGACTCTTGTTTGGATATATTTAAGTGAGTTATTCCTAAGAATTACAGGCCTACAATATAAAACACCAAATTTCCATGCAAAATAATGTACCGCTTTCAGCACCAAAAATCTGATATAATCATACCACCAGGGAGGTTAATGTACACTACTGAAGTCGCTCCGACTTCAGAAAAGGTTCCTGTACTACTTCAAGGCGACTTCTATCCGACTTGTGCCCATAGAATTCAATGGAAGCCGCCCACAAGTCAGATCCCCATCTATATTGAAGCGACTTTACAGGAAAAAGAAAAGAATTTGCCCAGGTAAAAGGAATGATGTCAGAAGAGCTATATTCTCTGATTGGCCACAGGCAAAGTCACCTGGCATGGAGCTTGCTTTACAGTGGTAGTAAACCCATCCATTTAACAGTTTAAAAACCAGTTTCATTTCCGGCATGTGCCGGAAATGTAACACTCCCATTGGTTGTGCTCTAAACCAAACCGTCAAATCATCCAATGGCTGGTGTCAAAGCTGATCACATGTGCAGCATCACCGCAGTTGTAGATTAAACAGAGGCCAAGATGGCAGCTTCCTTGGCTGTAAATGATAGGAGGGTTTACTACCACTTTAAGTTGCGTTGTATGTCAACCAAAGTCACAATGAAGTTGCCTTGAAGTTGCATTCAAATCGCCTACAAAGTCGCACCAGAAGTCGGATCGCCCCTGTGTGAACCGAAAAGTTCGGTGAATGGTATCAAAAAACAAACAAAATAGAAGATACTAACAAATGGTCTTCAAAATAATAGCCATTCTTCACAACAAACATTTGGCAACCTTCATAAAGCTTCTGGAAACAGTCAGCAAAGGCCTCTTTAGGAATCGGTCGCAGAACCGATGTCACACATTCTTGGATTGCCGCCACGTCCACAAAACGTGTGCATCGGTCCCCCAGCACCTCTAACACTGTCAGTTCTCACAGCTCCCAGAGCAGATAGCTGGAGATTGTCAGTCAGCAGTTCTCTGCTCTGCCCCCTCCTCATTCACTGGAGCGCTGGGCTGTGGAGGGGGCAGGAGCAGCCGGCTCAGGCTCCAAGGGACTCGCTGAAAGGCTGAGCCGGGTGCCGATCCAGGAACGTTAACAGAGAGCAGACTTCAGCCTGCCCTCTGCTGAAAACGGGTCACAGGAGTGCAAAACAAACTGCACTGCTGTGATGCATAGAAGTACAGCCAAATGAGCTTATAATTTGATCATTTTTTTAATTATAAAAAAATTACTTTACACCCAAGTACATAAAATCTTCCCCTCCTCCCAAAAAAAAAAATTGAGGCCCCCAACCCCCACACATATGTACAAACGAAAACGCACGCTGCGGGACGCCTACGCCTTAAAACGTTGATTGCGACACATATTACATATCCCCGCACACACCGGAATGAGAGCAATAATTCTAGCACTGGACCTCTTTCCTAACACTACACTGATGACCTATATACAGTTGTGCTCATAAGTTTACATACCCTGGCAGAATTTATGATTTCTTGGCCATTTTTCAGAGAATATGAATGAGAACATAAAAACTTTTCTTTCACTCATGGTTAGTGTTTGGCTGAAGTCATTTATTAGCAATCAACTGTGTTTACTCTTTTTACATCATAATGACAACAGAAACTACCCAAATGACCCTGATCAAAAGTTTACATACCCCAGTTCTTAAGACCAAGTATTGCCCCCTTTAACATCAATGACAGCTTGAAGTCTTTTTTTGTGGTATTTATGGATGAGGCTCTTTATCTTCTCAGATGGTAAAGCTGCCCATTCCTCTTAGCAAAAAGCCTCCAGTTCCTGGAAATTATTGGGCTGTCTTGCATGAACTGCACGTTTGAGATCTCCCCAGAGTGGCTCAATGATATTGAGGTCAGGAGACTGAGATGGCCACTCCAGAACCTTCACTTTATTCTGCTGTAGCCAATGACAGGTCGCCTTGGCCTTGTGTTTTGGATCATTGTCATGTTGGAGTGTCCAACTACGTCCCATGTGCAGCTTCCAGGCTGATGAATGCAAATGTTCCTCTGGTATTTTTTGATAACATACTGCATTCATCTTGCCATCAATTTTGACCAAATTCCCTGTACCTTTGTAGCTCACACATCCCCAAAACATCAGCGATCCACCTCCGTGTTTCACAGTAGGAATGGTGTACCTTTCATCATATGCCTTGTTGACTCTTCTCCAAATGTAGCGTTTATGGTTGTGGCCAAAAAGCTCACTACTTTGTGCCAGAAGGTTTGAGGCTTGTCTCTGTGCTGTTTGGTGTATTGTAAGCAGGATATTTTGTGACATTTGCGTAGTAATGCTTTCTTCTGGCGACTCGATCATGCAGCCCATCTTTGTTCAAGTGCCTCCTTATTGTGCATCTTGAAACAGCCACATCACATGTTTTCAGAGAGTTCTGAATTTCACCTGAAGTTATTTGTGGGTTTTTCTTTGCATCCCTAACAATTTTCCTGGCAGTTGTGGCTGAAATTTTAGTTGGTCTACCTGACTGTGGTTTGGTTTCAGCAGAACCCTTAATTTTCCACTTCTTGATTAGAGTTTGAACACTGCTGATTGGCATTCTCAATTCCTTTGATACCTTTTTATATCCCTTTCCTGTTTTATACAGTTCAACTACCCTTTCCCACAGATCCTTTGACAATTCTTTTGCTTTCCCCATGACTCAGAATCCAGAAATGTCAGTGCAGCACTGGATGAAAGATGCAAGGGTCTGTCAGGAGTCCAGAAACTTATTGACCTTTTATACACACACACATATACTAATTACAAGCAAACAGATCACAGGTGAGGATGGTTACCTTTGAGGCTGGGTTCACACTAGTCCGATTCTCAGACCGACATGAAGAGCATTACGTCACAAAAACAATGATTCCCTATGAGAGCCGTCTTAACTGAACCGACTGTGAAAAAGGTTCCTGTACTACTTTTGTCCGACTTTGATCCTACTTCAGTCCATTGAAAGGCATTGAAGTCGGATCAAAGTCGTATCAGTGTCTTCACTGATCCGACTTTGGCATGCGACTTGTGCTCTGGGGATCATGAAGGGGAACTCCACACCATAAAAAAAAAAACTGGCATGGGGTCCCCCTCCAGGAGCATACCAGGCCCTTTGGTCTGGTACGGATTTTAAGGGGAACCCCATGCCGAAAAAAAAAGAAAAACGGCGTGGGGTCCCCCCCCCAAATCCATACCAGACCCTTATCCAAGCACGCAGCCCGGAAGGCCAGGAAAGGGGGTGGGGACGAGCGAGCGCCCCCTCCTGGACCATACCAGGCACCAGGCAGCGTGCCCTCAACATGGGGAGTATGGGTGCTTTGGGGCAGGGGGGCTCTGCGCCCCCCACCCCAAAGCACCTTGTCCCCATGTTGATGAGGACAAGGGCCTCTTCCCGACAACCCTGGCCGTTGGTTGTCGGGGTCTGCGGGCGGGGACATATCGGAATCTGGGAGCCCCCTTTAACAAGGGGGCCCCCAGATGCTGGCCCCCCACCCTATGTAAATGAGTATGGGGTACATCGTACCCCTACCCATTTACCTGGAAAGAAATATGTACAAAAAAAACACCACACAGCTTTTTAAAATATTTTATTAAATCTGCTCCGGCGGTCTTCTCCCCTCTCTGGCTCTTCTTTCTTCGGCTCTTTTGCGGGGTCTTCCATCTTCTGAGGGGTCTTCTTTCTTCTCCTGCTCTGCGGCGTCTTCGGCTCTTTTGCCGGTCTTCTCCGCTGTCCCCTTCCCTCTTCCCCCCTTCGCTCAAGTGTGAACCGGCCCTGAGTGAAAGAAAAGTTTTTATGTTATAATTCATATTCTCTGAAAAATGGCCAAGAAATCATAAATTCTGCCAGGGTATGTAAACTTATGAGCACAACTGTATATATATTTGAAAGCATCGCCTATGACAAATATAGGGTATTGAAGTTTGTTGCCATTTCACATCTGCATGCAAATTTAAGGTTTGACATGTTTTGTGTCTATTTACTCGGTGCAACTTCATCTTTTATATTTTACAAAAAATTGGGTAATTTATTGCATTTTTGTGCCCTAAAATTAACCACTTCCGGACCGCCCGTCATCGATATACAGGGTGGACCATTTATATGGATACACCTTAATAAAATGTGAATGGTTGGTGATATTAACTTCCTGTTTGTGGCACATTAGTATATGTGAGGGGGGAAACTTTTCAAGATGGGTGGTGACCATGGCGGCCATTTTGAAGTCGGCCATTTTGAATCCAACTTTTGTTTTTTTCAATAGGAAGAGGGTCATGTGACACATCAAACTTATTGGGAATTTCACAAGAAAAACAATGGTGTGCTTGGTTTTAACGTAACTTTATTCCTTCATTAGTTATTTACAAGTTTCTGACCACTTATAAAATGTGTTCAGTGTGCTGCCCATTGTGTTGGATTGTCAATGCAACCCTCTTCTCCTACTTTATACTATTTTATAAGTGGTCAGAAACTTGCAAAAATGCAAAAACGGCTCTGGCAATGAAAAGGATAAGTTCAGCATCGGGAACATGTTACATGTTCCACCTGTTTTTTTTAAGGCTCGATTCACATCAATGCATGTTGCTTTTCAGCGTTTCTACACTGTTTTTTGCTGTGCTTTCCGTGTTTTTTTGCCGCGTTATTACTGTGTTTTTGCCACGTTTTGCATTTTACGTTTTTTTTATATAATATTATTTATTTATTTTTTTGGAAAATCTTGTTGCTAGTCAGATTTAAAGCGCAAAAAAGGTAAAAACGTGGTAAAAAAGCACTTGCGTTTTTCATGCTTGCCCATTGAAGTCTATTACATGCAAAACGCTGCTTTTTGCATGAAAAAAAGTCCCAGACCCTTTCCAAAAACGCAGAGGCACAAAAAAGCATTGAACATTAACATAGGAACCCATGTTAAAAAAATTCCCTGCATTTCTGCAAACTGCAAAATGCATCAAAAAACGCACTAGTGTGAATGGAGCCTTAGGCTCCATTTACACAGGACGCTGTTTCAAGCTCCCCTGAACGTTTCAGCTAGAAATCGGCATCTAAAACATCCGTTTTGCATGCCGCGTTTTTCCGCTTTCGCGTCTAGGAGTGTTTTTTTTTTAAATGGGAAAGCCAGCAAATGAAACATTCCTAGATGCGAGTTGCCGTGTTTAGGCGCGTTTACAAGCTGTTTGGCATTTCAAATGCCTCTGAACTGGCGTCTGAACCCATTTTTTTGCGTTCCAAAAAAAGCCTCTAAACTCCACTGCCTGGAAACGACCTTAAACGACCCTGTGTACATGTACTGATAAGTTAACATTAGATGAGTGCAGGGGCAGCTGAAAAAAATGCCCAAATGCCTCTAAACGTCCGTTTACCAGCAGCAGTGTAAATGAGGCCTTTAAAAAAAAAACTGGCTCCTAACTTTTTTTTAGCTGGCTCCTAGATTCAAAGCAAATTCGTCAAGCCCCCGGGTCATGTAGACTTTTTCCTCTTATAAAAAATTCAGAGAAAAGATCTGATATATCAGAACGCCACTGTTGAGCAGAAATTCACAGTAACAAGGTTTTATTAAGCAGATCGGAGGCCACTCTTGATTATAGAGTCGCTTGTCTGCGCCGTCTTCCAGTCTTTCGTTCTGGTAATTGTGACTGGTGTATTGTGGCATGACCGACGTGACAGGCACACGTCTCAGTAGGATTAATCAGTGTGTCCTTTGATCCGTGACATATGTTCGTCGTAGACATTTCGAGTCAACATATTCGACTTTTGTGGCCTGCCAGTTTAAGGGGGTCTTGTGTCCAAGCAGCAAGAAAAACACATTTACATCAACCAGGATGATGTTGGCGCTGACAGATGCAGCGGTGTGGCAGATAACATTTATCTGTCTTGTCATGTGTTTCCTTTTCCAAACAGAGCCTCAATAAAAAATAATGCACTTCTCTATCTTTCTGAGATTTTTTACAGCTGCTGTCAGTGTTGAGAGATTCAGGATTTATTTTGGCCATCCGTACCTTATGCATTTTCCTCCCCATCGAAATCAATGGAAACTCATGTCAACACAAGTACATTGTTGCCCGTTTTTAATACAGGTTGCAATGCACTGCATATTAAACGTTAACATGCATCTTAACATGTGTTGCATTTTGGTGCGTTTCCATTAATTTAAATGGAAAGCGCAGCAATCAGAAACGCACCAGTTTTACAAAGCCCAATGAAATTTTAGCTTTAATCAGCTAAAAACATTCCAGGTGCATCAAAACAAAGGGTGTGCCGAGTCCAAAGGCCCCCATACACACAATGCGAATTTCGGACAGGAATTTTCGTTCGACGGCCTATCATTTGACTTTCGAATCGTTAGTATGCTCCTTTCGACAGCCGATTTTGATTTTTTTTTTTCGGACAACAAAAGCTGGATGTGCAAGCTATAAAAAATTTGTACGTCAACTCAACGTCCGATTTTCGTATCATTAGTACGGTTTTCGTACAAAAAAGAATCGTACCATCACTACTACACATGCTCAGAAACTAAAAAATACATACAAAGATATTCATCACATTACGTCACTTCTGGCGTTGAATTCGGTTGTACAAAAATTTTCCTATTATTGGTACTCTCTTCACTTTCGACATGAGACAAGCATCCAACAAAAGAAAATCCACATTGTGTGTATGAGGCTTTATTGTTTCATTTATTCTTTACAAAGCAGCCACAGCCTGAGTAGAAATGGCTGTACCCTGCCAGAAGGACCCTTGCTCTCTGGGTGGAACCAGTGGTCTCTCTGTAAGGCTGGATTCACACCTATGCATTTTTAGTACTTTTTGCATTTTGCAGATTTGCACTACAGAACGTTCCATAGGAAATCATGTTAAATGGGCGTAGTGCAAATCTGCAAAATGCAAAAAGCACAAAAAATGCATAGGATTGAATCCAGGCTAAAGGTCTGACATGCTTCCTGCTGAGTCAGACCTATAAGGCCTGGTTCGTATCCTATGCATTTTTTAGTACGTTTTCAGTTTTGCAGAAACACGCTACAGTCCATTTAACATGATTTCCTATGGGTCGCATTCACATCTGTGCATTTTATGGAAAGGGCCAGGGACCAGCAGGTTGTGTTTTTGGTTCCGTAGAATTCAATGGATCAAAAACATGTATTGAAATAGGCAAAATGCACCCAGAATATGCTTCAGTTGCCACCTGCATGCGTGTGAACCAGGCCTCAACCTGATGATTGGAGAGCTATAGCTCTGAGTCCGAATGAAAGTGTTTCTTAGTTGTCGCTATAAGGCCTAATTCACACCTATGCATTTTTAGTGCTTTTTGCATTTTGCAGATTTGCACTGCAGAACGTGTTTCATAGGAAACCATATTAAATGGACTGTAGTGCAAATCTGCAAAATGCAAAAAGCACCAAAATGCATAGGTGTGAACATAGGTGTGTGCAGCCTATTGCATTAGGGTGTGCACCACAAAGCGCAAACAAGCATGAGAGTGTGTGTATATACAGTATCTCACAAAAGTGAGTACACCCCTCACATTTTTGTAAATATTTTACTATATCTTTTAATGTGACAACACTGAGGAAATGACACTTTGCTACAATGTAAAGTAATGAGTGTACAGCTTGTATAACAGTGTAAATTTGCTGTCCCCTCAAAATAACTCAACACACAGCCATTAATGTCTACACCGCCGGCAACAAAAGTGAGTACACCTCTAAGTGAAAATGTCCAAACTGGGCCCAATTAGCAATATTCTCTCCCCGGTGTCATGTAACTCGTTAGTGTTACGAGGTCTCAGGTGTGAATGGGGAGCAGGTGTGTTAAATTTGGTGTTTTCACTCTCACTCTCTCATACTGGTCACTGGAAGTTCAACATAGCACCTCATGGCAAAGAACTCCCTGAGTATCTGAAAAAAATAACTGTTGCTCTACATAAAGATGGCCTAGGCTATAAGAAGATTGCCAAGACCCTGTAAATGAGCTGCAGCACGGTGGCCAAGACCATACAGCGGTTTAACAGGACAGGTTCTACTCAGAACAGGCGCCTTGCCATGGGTGACCAAAGAAGTTGAGTGCACATGCTCAGCGTCATATCCAGAGGTTGTCTTTGGGAAATAGACGTATGAGTGCTGCCAGCATTGCTGCAGAGGTTGAAGGAGTGGGAGGTCAGCCTGTCAGTGCTCAGACCATACGCTGCACACTGCATCAAATTGGTCTGCATGGCTGTCATCCCAGAAGGAAGCCTCTTCTAAAGATGATGCACATATAAGCCTGCAAACAGTTTGCTGAAGACAAGCAGACTAAGGACATGGATTACTGGAACCATGTCCTGTGGTCTGATGAGACCAAGATAAACTTATTTGGTTCAGATGGTGTCAAGCGTGTGTGGGGGCAACCAGGTGAGGAGTACAAGACAAGTGTGCCTTGCCTACAGTCAAGCATGGTGGTGGGAGTGTCATGGTCTGGGGCTATCCCACGGTCCAGCGATGCAGTCGCCTGAGGGCTCGCTCTTCTCCCCCCTCCCCTCGGCAGTGCCGGCATCACAAGTGTGGGCACCCGGCTTTGGCTCCAAAGCAGGGCGCTCACTGCGCATGTATGACTCGCGCTACGCCTTGTTAATGGCCGGCGTATCTTCTGGGACCTGTGACGTGTCCCAGAAGATCGCCGAGAGGAAGTGGACCTGGGACCCTGTGAAAACAGGGTCCCCCCCGAAAAAAATGACATGCCGATTGTGGCATGTCAGGGGGTCACCTTCTTTTAAAGCAGAAGTTCCACTTTTGGGTGGAACTCCGCTTTAAGCATGCCACATTCCTTATTCCTTTTATTTTTTTCTTATATCTCAACTTACTGTTCACACCTATGTACCCTTAGCCCAAGGCTAGATATAGCCTGTCTGATGTGGGGTTGCAGTAAATCATCTGAACTCGCACAATTTCAAAGCTGCATTTCAGCGACTTAACAGACATTTGTGCAGGTTCATGCACAAATGTCCATTGAAATCGCCCCTGAAGTCGCCAAAAGTAATGCAGGAACTACTTTTGGAAATCGGTGTGGCACCGCAAAGTCGGCGTCGCACTGATTGGGACTCTCCTATTGCCAGCAAAAGGCTCCAATTTCATATTCGCATTAAAGTGTGTTTTTTTGTGCCGCATTTGGGATGCCATTAACAGTTAGTGGCAGTGCAACTGTGACATGTTTTTTCCATGTTCCATGAACGCATGCAAAATTGCACAATTTTGCTTGTGCCTCAGTGAGACCAGTGTGAAAATAGCCATAGACCTTATGAAGTAGTTATCTTACACATTATATGTTTCTGCATATTAAACTCGTACATCTTTGTTTATTTCAAATTGGGGGCGCGGGGACAGTTTTCTTGGACATTTATTAGGAAAGCAGGAATAAATTTGCATCTGATGGCAACAGGGAAATAATTATTTTTTCAATACAGACAAAGTATTTAATAATTTGGAAATCAATAAGCGCTCTGGGAGGAAGGACAGCATTTAGACACCATCCAAGGCTTCTTCTCTCTCCCCGTGCACAGTCGCAGACACATGTTCTGCTCGAACCTTCGGGATCGCAATCAGAAGTCGCAGGCTGTGCCCCATGAATATTTATAAAAGGCAGAGCGAGGGGTCTGCTTGACTTTGACAGTTTAAAGGAACACTTAGTTAATTAGAAGATGACATGTCACCCGGGGTCCCCTGACACTGCCCTGCCTTCTGTCTCTGTATCCTTTCACTTGCTCTCCTTTTTTTTTTTTTGACAAGCCCGATTACATCATTACACCGAGTTTTTACTCGTTAGCTGCCCCCCGAAAGAAAAGGTGCATATTTTAAGCATTAATTAGATGTTCTCTCTGGCATATTCCGAATGCGGCAGGAAAAAAAAATTACATTTCAAAGGATTTCTGATCAGGGCTTCTGGAGACCATTAAAACCTCTGTGTTATTATAACTGTGTCTGCCTCGGTGTGGGTGGTATTGTAGACTTTTAACTGACTTGTAAAACAGGTATATTTAATATTCACTGTATGAACACTTGTGTTGCTTTGCGGATGTAAAATGTAGCCAGAAGAAAGAAAAGATAAAAATTCACTTGTATCGTTACAAAGTAGAGATGGAGGGAAACAATTGTAACATAGTAAAGCAGGCCTTGGACATATATATGATCCTTGGATGATTTGATGTCTTTCTTGACCCTTTCACTCTTGAGCAGCAGTCTTCATATTGTGGGCCTCGTGCCAAATGCAGCCTTTTGCCTGCCTTGATCCAGCCCTTGGGGTACTTTCCCCCCCACTGATACAAGGCACTATTCCTCACACTGACACCAACAATGGGGTACTACGACTATTCCTCCTATGGACACCAACAATAATGCACCATTCCTTCCACAGGCACCAATGATGAGGCACTGTTCCTTCCACTGTCACCAACAATGGGGCACTATTCCTATTACTGATACCAGTGATGGAGCACTATTCTTCCCACTGACACCAATGATGAGGTACTAGACCTCCCACTTACACCAAGACTGGGGCACTATTTCTCCCATTGACACCAATTATGGGGTGTTATACCTCCCACTGGCACCAGCAATGGAGCACTATTCCTCCCACTGACACCAGTGATGGGGTGCTATACCTCCCACTGACACCAATGCTGGGGCACTATTCCTTCCACTAATACCAATGATGGGGCACTATTCCTCCCACTGACACCAATGATGGGGCACTATTCCTTCCACTAATACCAATGATGGGGCAATATTCCTCCCACTGACACCAATGCTGGGGCACTATTCCTCCCACTAATACCAATGATGGGGCACTATTCCTCCTTCTACTGACCTCAAATGCTATGCAATATTTTTTACTCCCACTGACCAAGCCTGAGACAATGTCTATACCTCCTGGCCACCTAATGTCTGAAAGAAAGTCACTTGGCCCTTTGTTTACAAAGTTTGGAGAACCTCCATGCTATTCCCACCAACAACGAGGCACTATTCCTTCTAATGACCCCAACTGACCTTTTCCTTTCACTTACACCAACAATTCCTTTTACTGACACCAATGATGGACCACTATTCCTCCCACTGACACCAATGATGGAACCCTTGAAATAGTTTTTAAGTATCAGAAAACCCCTGCTAAAGTTCTTATTTGGGGGTGAGTGGGAAGAATGTCGCTTACGTTGGTGGTCAGTGGGAAGAATGTCCCTTACATTGGTGATCAGTGGGAAGATTGTCCCTTACATTGGTGGTCAGTGGGAAGAATATCCCATAAAATGGGGGTCAGTGGGAACTGGGAAGAATGCCTCTTGCATTGGTGGTCAATTGGAAGAATGCCACCCCTAAAAACAGCTAGAAAAAATATTGGTGTCATGTTGCTGGCTCTGCCAATTATTGTGAAACACAGATCCACGCAGGCACCCTCAGATGGGAGGTCAATCAGCCACAGCTCAAGGAACCCCTAGCAACCTCTAGAGGACCAATCTTGCATAGACTGGGCTATCACCTAGACCTTATCTAGTCTCTATTGTTTCTGGTTAGATTGTCAGGCTTGTCTATTGGCCAGTGATCACATTACCATGTATGCCAGGATCAACTGAGGGTACACGTTCATCAGCAATGCTGGCTTATCTTTGAAGGAGACCCTGTCACCAATGTAAACAATTGCAGGTAAAAGCACAGAAAAACCAACTGTTTTAAACGCTTGCAGTGTTTTTCCTTTCTGAAACATTTTTTGGAACATTTCTTTATTCACTTGCAAAATTTGACTACTCCAGGAGAATTAGTTCCCTATGACAGCTCCCTTCCTCCTTGTTTAAAAGCTTCTCCTCTTCTGGGAGTGTCTAAGGATTGTCTGTGATGGCCCAGCTCCTCTGCCTCTCCCCTGACTTCTCTACATATCCTTTTAGGTAATTGCAAGGAAGGAGCAAAGGGAAATACTTGACACACTGCCAGGGCCGCTGACAAACACATCCCAGTCATTCACACTGGCACATTGGCCCCTACAGTGGGATGATCCAGTCATTTATCCATTCTAAGAAGGGTGGATCTGCATGCAGGTGGCCTATTTTTGGTAATGTAGATGAAGTGGATGAATGGACTCACTTGTAGCTCTGACTCATAGACACATGCACGGCCCTGGACGCACACTGTCCACTATTCGCTCACCAAAAAAAGGTTGCAGTTTCTCTGATGTTATGATAGAACATTAGAGTTCTCTTTTAATTAATTAACAATGGATGAAAAGGTGGAGTCACTGGAGCAAACATTGCAGCTATTAGACCCAAGCCTGATCCAATTAAATCGCAATTTGCTTTTTGTGCTTTTTATATTTCCAGCTGTCAGAGAATCCAAATATTCAGATCTGATAAATCAGCCGGTATGTATTAAATGGTGTGAAGAATTAATTTCTCTGATACATAATTAATTAAGCTTCCACATTTTCAAAATTAAATTTTCATACTCGGTTTGCTTTATTGGGCCTATTAAAGCCTATCTGATCTTAATAAGCTTGTGAAATCGCAGCCGTGTTGTATTTAAACTGCAGAGGGAAGGGTATACTGTCACCAGGAGAATACAGTAGAGAAAAGGGGGGCTAATGCCTATTGGAAAGGTAACCTGTTATCCTACAATCCAGGGTTGGCCATAGACATCCCAATCCTGCTTCAATCCAACAGTCCATTGCAGTTTCCCAGCGCGTTTTTGGCATTTAAAGTTAACCTGTCATAAACCTGGTTAGCTTAAAGTATATGTGAACTTCCACCTGGTAAAACAACTATTCAGTTTAAAATAGAAATGAAAGGCAAAAAATTTGTGTATACATATAAAAAACATAAATACCTTTTTCCCCCTTTTTATTTTAAGTGATCATATTCCCTCTGTTCTTAGCATAAGGGTCTTAGAGAGCTGGGGGAGGAGAAGCAGCAGCACACTGAATGGCTGTGCAGGGGGTGTCAGGACCAACTGTGTTCCCAGCATAGCTATAAAACTGATCATACTGTGTTTCCTGCTTAGTGTGGTCAGTTTTTTAAATAGGGACTGACAGAAACACCAGGTATTTCACACAAAGGAAGCAATACAAAGAGAACAGGAGACTCTCTCATACAAGTACATGGTACAACAGATACATATCAGGAATATGAAATGTTGGGTTTACATATTCTTTAGTTTTAACATATGATAGCATAAATGTATAAACTAAAGACTGGTGTTGTAGTTTCCTCTGAATCCTCATTTTATATGATGACTGTCCAGTATATCCCATTCATTACCAGCACTCAAACCCCAATGAAGGGGGAACTGTAAGCTCCCAAAACGTCTTGGCTACATCTCACAACCTGTTTTCAAGATAATTAAAGCGGAGCTCCACTCAAAAGGGGAAGCTCCTCTTGTCTGCCTCTTCCCCCCCCCCCCCCCGTTGCCACATTTGTCACCTTTCGGGGGGGGGGGGAGTGGGTACCGGGTTTTGACAGGTACCCGCTCCCATTTTCAGGCAGCCACAGCAAACTCAGACGGAAGTTTGGCCTCCTCCTTCCCCTGCTGCCGGGCCATTCACAAAGTGCAGCTTCATGCATGCGCAGTAGGGGACCAGCTGTGAAGCTGCAAGGTTTCAGTGCTGGGTACCCTTAGTCAAGATGGTGGCGGCAGCACCCGAAAGCCGATCGATAAATCAGCTCGGGTGAGGACACTGCTGGATTCCTGGACAGGTAAGTGTCCTAATGTTAAAAGTCAGCAGCTACAGTATTTATATCTGCTGACTTTTAATTTTTTCTGAAGGAGCCTGGAGCTTCTCTTTAACCTATGACTGGACCTAGCCTAAACCTGTGGCACACTTATCCTTTTATATACTGTTTGACCACTCCAGAGATGCTTAGGGCTTGTTTTGACTAGCATTTGGGGGGCATTAAAACCATGCAACTGAGCCCTGTTTTTAGCACCCCCAGCTGACAGTGAACCGGGAAGTTCACATGCTGCGGTCACAATGCTTCGCACCTGTGGCAAAACCTATCCAACATTTTGCAAGTCCACTGAAAGCAACTCATTCAGGTGAATAGGAAAGCATCTGCCATCTGTGTTATATTTGGGAGATTTCCCTTTGTTTCCTGTCCCAGTGCCAAAACAGGAAGTGTGAGGAAATCCCTCCAAAGTGGTTGTCACTAGAACTGGTGTCCCCATTGGAAGATGTCGCCTCTATTCCTGTTCTGGTGACAACCCAAAATGTAGGGTCACTTTCACTCTAGATAACGGTTAACAGGTCAGATAGAGGTGGTAAATCTCCCTAATCAGGGCACAGACCGCAATAAGAATCTGACAGGTGTTGTAATTCTTCTTCACTATATGCAAAATTGGAAAAAAAAGTTTTTGGCTTTAGTTATACTTTAATTACAGGAGCAGGGAACTGTACCCCCCCCCCCCTTTCCCAGCATGGAATTGTAATAAAAACACTATCGGTCTGCAGTAGAATTTTTTTTGACTACCTATCCAGTTTTCCAGAATCTGGCTCTTCTCTTCATTAGTAGGACCGGGCTGAGAGAGCCCCTGCCGCACCTCCTTGGACCAGCAGGTGGAGCTGTAGTCCATTTTCTTTCTCTTCCTTCCATAGATCAGCTAGTAGCATTATTTGCTATGTGATCATGAATTGATCACTTACATGCACAATGATTGCTATAGATTTTGCATATGGGATAGTATTAGTTGTCAGTGTTTTGTTATTTTGTAGTAGCACTTTCTGGTTTCTTACTATTATTTCTTATTTATATATTGTTTTAATTATTGTTCACTATCCTGGTTGTGCTTTTTCATTTTTTAACCAGGAATCTATTATGGGCAAAGTAGAGTAGATAGGCTACCATTGCTGACCTCCTTAGGAAACACCTTCCTATCATGCTAATCCTGTGGCTTCAATACATTACATGCCAATGAGTATTATAAGCTTGCTACAGATACATTCAGAACTCCCAATCTGCTTGTTTGTTTTGGAGTCAGACCCTCAGAATTGGCATGATGGGCAATTCACCAACATTTTTCTGAAGAAGGCACTGCATTGGCAGTCTATGACAGATTGCCTAAGTCTACCTTCCACCAATACAGAGCAGAGGTGCCATTTTGTTAGACTGTTAAAGTGGTTGTAAACCTCTGATATGAAAAATGAACAAAGCATATCCTTCTATAGTGTGTACTTGTCTAAATCCAAAGTGTGTGTCTCCTTCCTCTGCTATCTTCATAAGTCACTTCAGACAGGTTATGCCAACTCCTAGGGATCCAGGGGGACTGGGGAAGGGAGTTCCTCGGTTGTGCATGTTACCCTATAAGACTGTGTAGAGGGGACGTCCATTCACTCTTCTCAGGTCTCAGATTACACACAGTTGATAATCAGAAATGCTGTGTAAATTGTAGATGCAGATAAACAGGTGCAATTTATGTCGGAAGGATTTGTTTCATCTCTGTGTATCCCCTGAGTAAAG
>BLSH010245037.1:246306-258405 GCA_018402905.1 Glandirana rugosa | reverse complement strand
GTTCAAGTGGTCAAATTTTATTTCCCTTTTATTTCGATTTCTTCCTTTGATTACGTCGGTGGTGTATATTTCTGATCATTTGACGTTATATGGCATATTGTAAAAACAAGAACCGTAATCTAAGTTGATTGTTACTTGTTGTCTGTTACACCTTTTTCAATGTATTTACGGGTTAGTTACAGAATAAGTTTTCTTTAATTATAAAAGGTGACCACCAATTACTCGCGTCTTAGTCCACGTCGACACGTATCATTGGTTAGTCGAAGATTGAAAGTCGAACAAGTTAATTTCGCCGGAAGGTGGGTTTTCGAAGGAGGGGGGGAGGATAAAGATTATATAAAAAAAAAAAAAAAAAAGGTACCCGTACCCCTCTCCCCTCTGAAAGGTGCCAAACGTGGCACCGGAGGGGGGGAGGAAGCTTTTGGGTGGAAGGCCGCTTTAATTGAACAAGCTGAAAGTTAGAAGCTGATTGGTTACTATGCACAGCTGCACCTGATTCTGCGCTCATTAACCACCAGTGGAAAATATTAATTTCTTTTGAATAAGACATTGATTGGGCATTTATGTAACTTTTTCCACATTGTCTGTTGTTCATTGTTAGTTGAATCTAATGCCAAGAACAAAAATGTTATACGGTATATTGCAGTTTACTAGTCTTTATATGTGGTGGCTGCATTAGTTTCCTTCTTTAGCTTTATTTTCCCTTTATTTTAAACTGGTGAACTTGCCGGTAACACACCCCCTGTCCTTGGGTGACAACCTGCACCCACTGTACTATACAGGAGCAGTTATGTCACACCAAGCTTTTACTACAGGTTTGGACTACAGAACACCCACCTCTCTCTCCTCATCTCCATAACTTAAAGCGGAGTTCCAGTCCCGCAAGTCACTTCTTTTTTAATACTCTGCTGTAAATGGGTCCACTTTAAATACAACATTTAGAGAGTATTATTAATGTAGTCCTATTTATTTATGTTTAAATAATTTAAAACTATCCGGATCTTGGAAGGGTCCATCTCTCCTGTGGGCATCTGAAGCCCTCTTGAATCCATTTCCGGGATTCGGTGCAGCTGGCTACCTCCTGATCTTGAACCTGCGCAGTAATGCACTGCGCGGCACTCCTTCCTCCTGACACTTTGCCATAACAATGGTAACAACCTCCCGTTGGCATCATTTCCTGTTGGGAAATAGCATGAGATTTCGGTATTAGGCGACTCCCATGGACTCCTGGGATAGATGATACCAATATCCCAGGAGTCCATGATAATCGCCTATTTACGTCATTGCCTAGGCGGCCGGAGCCGAAAATATTCCGGAATATAAAGGATTAAAGGTATTTAGGAAAAAAATGTTTGCCGTTTAACATAGAAATGAGGATAGGCATTGATTGAAAGTTAAAAAAATGAACGTAATTCAGCTTTAAGGGAAGTGTTAAAGCCCAACTCCGGGCGCTTGTAAATGTATCCATGCAGTGGGGTCCACCCTTCCCTCTGCACTGCATAAATGCTAGTTTAGCCAGGGGGGGGAGTATATACAAATAATTTTGTTCTTCCAGCAGCTGCTGGCTTCCTTTGCTATGCGATGTTGCTGGGTCCTCAGCACCCCCCATACAATGCAGGACTGATGGTCCCCCATTGTAGATGATGATGTCAGAGAGCTGCGACCGGTTAGGCAGCAAAGAGAAGAAGTTTTAGGGGACTGGTGGCACAGAGAGGAGGAAGACCGCATGAGCGAGGAATGAGGTTAGTATTTCAATGTATTCCTTCCTCCCCTAGCTAAACAAGCATTTAGGAGTTAATTCACTAAAGGCAAATAGACTGTGCACTTTGCAATGTGCAGTTGCCCTCTGGAAGTGCAGTTGCTCCAGAGCTTAGTAAATGAGGCAGAGCTTCACTTTGTAAAGAATACCCAATCACTTGCAAAGCAAATAAAAAAAAAACTGCATTTTTGCTTGCACATGATTGGATGATGGAAGTTTCTGCTCATTTACTAAGCTCTGGAGCAACTGCACTTTACAAAGTGCACAGTCTGTTTACCTTTATTACATTAACCCCTAAATGCTTGTTTAGCTAGGGGAGGAAGGAATACATTGAATACTATTTACCTTTTAATTAGGCCCTTAAACCATACAGTGTGGGAGGGCATGCCCTGTTGGGTGGGCAAATATTTCTGTGGAAGCAGTGGTTACCCTTCCTTAAAGCTTTATTAAATAAATGCGGGGAGCATCTTTAATCTGTTTTGACAAAGGTTTTTTTGTTCCCAGTGGAAATAATGGTGATGTAATAGATCCTGAGCCCTGATATAGCTGTGCAGCTTATTGTATACCAAGCTGGAGGGGATGTTCAGGATTTGAAATCAATAATAATTAGAATGAGCCTATGGGGGCCCGTTATAAAACAAACACTTTTACTGCTTATAGACATTCGAACACAACAAAGACAAACCGTTTATTAACAAACACAGGACAATCGTCTGAGAAGTCCCTTTATATAGTCCAAATCCAATGCAAGAATATCCGAAATGATGCATATAATGTTATATTCTTTTTTAGTTGTGTTTTGTTGTCTCATTCACATCATCATCAAAGCACACTAAGCTCCATAAAGTGGCCACATAACATAACCCAATGTCATTTCTGGAAAACGGCAATACTTTGTGTAAAGGAGCACAGCTTACTATGAGATCGGATGGCTCTAACAGTCCATACATGACATGGGTGCTCAACCTTTGGCTCTCCAGCTGTTGCAGAACTACAAGGCCCATCATGCCTCTGCTTGTGGGAGTCATGCTTGTAACTGTCAGCCTTGCAATGCCTTATGGGACTTGTAGTTTCGCAACAGCTGGAGGGCCACAGGTTGAACACCTATGGTATATTTGGAAGAAAAAACAATTAGCAGCTGTGAACCTCAATAAAGCTTTGGGTCTCCACTCAGGCTTCTGTAGCCACATCCGATTGATTCCACTGAGGGTGCAGGCTAGGTGAAAAGTCCGTCTTTACTCTGTACAAACCATTAGCAAGAGAAACATCCCATTTACCACCCACCATGCAAGCCCATCTATAACAGAGCCATGAACCAACGCGTTTCGCCCTTACCATGGGGCTTAGTCATGGATTCCCTTAATAACCGTGTTCCATGAGCAGGGCGAAACGTGTCAAGGGCATGGCTTAGATCACAGGTGTCAAACTGGCAGCTCTCCAGCTGTTGCAGAGCTACAATTCCCATGAGGCATTGCAAAGCTGACAGTTACAAGCATGACTCCCACAAGCAGAGGCATGATGGGACTTGTAGTTCTGCAACAGCTGGAGGGCTGCCAGTTTGACAACCCTGGCTTAGATGGTGCCAGGCTGAGATTGATGGATGAGCTAGCATAGTATGTGGCAAATGGGACATTCCTCTTGCTTACAATTAGCAGCTGTGTTTAGCCATTCCTTATTAGCATGTTATATTCTTCAAAGGTGAGGACGGACCCAGCATCCCTCACACTGACTTCAAATGATCTTAACAATGTGTAAACCTTTACTGAAAGGTGTTTAATTTGCTATGTAAATCATAAATAATATTTGTTTTTACAGTTTCTTTGCATTCCAGTGCTGCTGATCTGCAGCAGCCTTTCTACAGCCACTTCCTGTCTACATGCACTTCAGCGGGGTGGCTACATGTCATTTCTCAATGGGGGTTTCCTCATGGTGACAGCAGTGGACCATACCTTTGTAATCTGTGCTGAAACAGCCAACTGTAGTCTCTATGGGAAGCCTATGTGACAAAGTGACAATGTAGGAGAACAATTGGGAGAGGGCAAAACGTTGCTACCCTAAGGGCCCTTTCACACTAATACGTTTTTCCTGTTTTTACCTTGCAAGAAAAATATTTCCCTTTAAATCCTATGGCACTCTTCACACCACTGTGTTACAGGTGCACCCTGCATGATGCATACCGCACCAAAAATGCAGCTTCCTATTCAAATGAATGGAAATTGCGGTAAAACCGCGTATTTGGTGCGTTTTTGAGTCACGATTTTTCACAGGTGCAGGCAACCCAAAGACACACGAGAAACGCACAGGGAATGCATTTGAAACAAAGCAAAAAATCAAGGTAAAGCGCATATGCAGTATGAAAGGGCGTCTAAAAAGGACCGCCATGGCAAGATCACCAGGGATCATTTTGATAAAAAATGCTAATTTAAAAAAATTAAAGTATCAAAACGGTATTAAAACCAAAACCAACAATGTAATATATCGCAGCTTACCAATCATTAGATGTGGTGGTTGCATTTGTTTTCTTTTTTAGCCTTCTATTCCCCCTGTTTTCACTTGGTAATCTGGCCAGTAACCCAACACCTGTATTAGAGTGCCCCCACTCTGGATGAATGAACACAGGGGGCACAGCAGACAGCAGCTTTGTCAGTCTGGGGGGAGGGGAGTGTTAGATGTACAAGAAGATGTTGTACAAATCAAAGCCAAACTTCAGCTAATGCTTTATAAGCAGTTACAGCGAACAGTTTGTTTTTTCTTTTGGGATAAAGGTTTTACATAAATAAAGACGAAAAATGCAAGTGACAAAAATAAAATATATATATTGGGTAGTAGGTCAACAAATTGCAAAATACTTTAGATCAACAACGTGCAAGATTGTAAAGGTGCAGTTTGCAGTATGACCAGTAGAGGGCGGTTGGTCTAAGGGAAGTTATGGTGGTATTTTGGATGGGTAGAATGAAAACCTAAGCAAGATATTTTTTATCTGTTGGAAGGGAACAGATTAATCTCGTTGTGGACTGCCAACTTTTTTTTTCTCCAATTAATGAGTTTAATCAAGATAAATCATGGCTATTTACTATCCCTCTGAAAATTAAGACCTAAAAGAGCCCAGATTGTGTCTTCCGTCTCCAGCATCTGTTTAATTTATATCACCCAAAGGGACAGCGCGCCAAAATTCATCATCATTTCTCTCCTGGATGCCGACAGTGCAGGTCTGTGTACATGTCACCATCAGCCGATATTCCCAGAACTCTCCTGTGAAATTCAAAAGATGAGAAACTATTTTTTTTCCATGGCAACCAATCAATATCATTGACTAGAAAAACAGCAGCAGGAATGTAGTTGCGATAGGCAGAATGCAAAACCCCAGCAAACAATCAGATAAAATAGAGTAACCAATTAAAAGGTAGAATAACAAAACCAGCTTTTGCTGCAATATTCGTCTTCAGTCTAGGGATTTCCCCGATGTACTTTTTTTCTGCCACTAGATGTCCTCAGTATGATGGCCAGCATCATTCAGCCTATTTCCTCTGAGCCCAGGTTGTCCTGCACACACCCCAGCCTGTGACTGGACAGTGATAGGAGAAACAGTGTCAGGATCTGGATCACCTGCTGGTGGTACTGTGCTTCCCAGAGCAGAAGGTTGTAGTTTCAGTATCTGGATATCAAGTCTGATTTCCAGCATCATTCAACCTATTTCCTTTGAGCCCAGGTTGTCCTGGACCCACCCCAGCCTGGGACAGGACAGTGAAAAGAGAAACAGTGTCAGGACCTGGATCACCTGCTGGTGGCACTGTAGTTCCCAGGGCAGAAGGTTGTAGTTCTGGTATCTGGATATCCAGTCTGAAGTCCAGCATCATTCAACCTATTTCCTCTGAGCCTAGGTTGTCCTGGACCCACCCCAACCTGAGATTGGACAGTGATAGGAGAAACAGTGTCAGGACCTGGATCACCTGCTGGTGGCACTTTGCTTCCCAGAACGGAAGGTTGTAGTTCCGGTATCTGGATATCCAGTCTGATGTCCAGCATCATTCAACCTATTTCCTCTGAGCCCAGGCTGTCCTGGACCCACCCCAGCCTGTGACTGGACAGTAAAAGGAGAAACCATGTCAGGACCTGGATCACCTGTGCTGGTGGCACCGTGCTTCCCAGAGCGGACGGTTTTAGTTCCGGTATCTGGATATCCAGTCTGATGTCCTGCATCATTCAACCTATTTCTTCTGAGCCCAGGTTGTCCTGGACCCACCCCAGCCTGTGACTGGACAGCGGAAAAAGAAACAGTGTCAGTACCTGGATCACCTGCTGGTGGCACTGTGGTTATCAGAGCAGAAGGTTGTAGTTCCGGTATCTGGATATCCAGTCTGATGTCCAGCATCATTCAACCTATTTCCTCTGAGCCCAGTTGTCCTGGACCAGCCCCAGCCTGGGACTGGACAGTGAAAGGAGAAATAGTGTCAGGACCTGGATCACCTGCTGGTGGCACTTTGCTTCCCAGAGTGGAAGGTTGTACTTCCAGTGTCCACCAGCGTGTGTCTTCCATCAGCCAGCAGGTCCCAATAATCAGTTTCCATCTGATACTGGCTGCTGGAGAACACCGGCTGATGGATACCGGAACTACAACCTTCCACTCTGGGAAGCAAAGTGCCACCAGCAGGTGATCCAAGTCCTGACAAACAGCTCATCTCTGCCATCACTCTCCTCTGTCCTCCTATCAGCATGCTTCCTGATAGCACATGAACTGATTCCCTCTTTGTATTTCTTCTTCCTGTTAGATTCCATCTCTGTTGTACAGGCTAGAGGCTGCTACCAGATCAAATTCATATACTTGTGTATGCAAAGGCATTGATTGACTAGGCTTGTTACTTTCCGAGTCACTGTTCTGCCTGTATGACAGCCAGACACCTGGAATTTTCAGGAGAGGTCAGTGAGAGCAGATTGCATGTTTCTCTTGTGACAGGTCCTCTTTGAAGGTTGTATGCAGTTGTACTGAATATTTCATCCAGCATGAAACTGCCTCCAAGATTCTCCGGGTCTACAGCGAACATGGGAATGAGGCTTTCTGGCCTGTGTCCCACCCAGGAAGCTTCGCTCATAACAGGCTCGCTGTCCGTGTTAATGGCGAGCCCCTGATGTCGCCAAGTTTTAATACAGTCTGGCTCACAGAGCTGCTGCCCGTTCCCAGTATCTGGAGTGAATCAGAGTAAACTCAGGAGGCGTCAGATGGTGGAACGGTCCAGAGATACTATCTGTCTGCTCCACTGAACAGCCATGTAATACATCAGTGCCGTTATGTAACACCTTCTCCCATTGGCCGCTTTAACAACAATTTCACCAAGCCACTAATATAGTAACCATGGCCGATTAAAGTGAATCTGTCATATAGAGAAAAAAAAAATACTAACACAAGGTTATCAAAAAAGGAAGCACTGAGTGCGTTATGCCCGTTAGATCTAATTCTTCTATATACAGGGGAACCTCGGATTGCAAGTAATGCAATTTACGAGCATTTCACAATACAAGCAGTTTTTTTAAAAAACAAGCAGGATTCAAGTCTCTGTGCATGCAATACCGTATGTGGCCAGAGGTGCGGGGGCGCTGGTGAGGCTCTGAGATGCTCGGAAGCACTCGGAAATACCAAAAGTGTCAACAGTTCCTGAGTGTTTCTGAGCGCCTCCGAGCTTCATCAGCACCCCCGCACCTCTGACCACATACCGTATTGCATACACCAGCGCCTCCGCAGCTCTGGCCACATACAGTACTGCATAGACAAGCGGTCACTGTGGAACAAATTAACTGAGTTTCCATTGTTTGCTATGGGGAAACTTGTTTTGCTATACGAGTGGTTTGGATTATAAACATTCTCCTGGAACGGATTAGGCTCGTAATCCAAGGCTCCACTGTAGTACATACTAGAAACTCCTGGCAAACTGCTGAATACACAGATAAAGGACATATATCCACTTGATGACCACAATACATATTTTCAGCTGGCGGCTGTCTTTCTCATGAAAGCGGTCCGAGTGGCTCATTAACCACTGGATCACTTTCCGAAGCAGCGGGAGAGGATGTGGCTCACTGGTGTTTCTTTGATTGCCTCTATGACCTTGGAGTACCAGAGCGACGACATAACATCACTACCGGTCTAGGGCGGCTCATTGCCCACTGGATCGCTTTCCCGAAGCAGCGGAAAAGGACACCCCCTACTGCCGCTCACTGGTGTTTCTCAGGTGTCCCATTTTTACTGGCGCGCCCGAGAAACCATCCGACCGCGCAGCCAGCTGGTCACAGAGGTGAACAGAGACCAAATCGTCTCTGATTGCCTCTATGGCCTTGGAGTACTGAAGCAACATTATAATGTCACTTCCGGTCTAGGGCAGCTCATTAGCTGCGGGATCGCTTTCTGAAGCAGTGGGACGAGATATCCCCTGTTTACCAGCGTGCCCGAGAAACCATCTGACGGTGAGGCTGGCTGGTCACAGAGGTGATAAGAGACGATCTGGTTTCTGCTCCTCTCTATGGCCTTGGAGGACCGGAGCGATGTCGTAACGTCACTTCCGGTCTACTTTTATTTTTTATTTTTTTTAAGCAAAAGATCGACATTTAAGGGTAAAGGAGAGATTTGGGGTCTTTTTGACCCCAGATCTCTCCATAAAGAGGACCTGTCATCCTTATTTCTATTACAAGGGATTTTTACATTCCTTGTAATAGGAATGAAAGTGATTAAAAAAATAAATAAATAAAGGGACATTGTAAAAATAATTTAAAACATTTTAAAGCTCCCCATCCCTCCGTGCTCAGGCGCAGAAGTGAACACATACGTAAGACGCGCACGCATATGTAACCGGTGTTCGCACCACACATGTGAGGTATCACCATGAACGTTAGAGAAAGGGCAATAATTAATTATAGTGCTAAACCTCCTCTGTAACACTAAACAGTGTAATCTGTAAATATTTTTAAGGCACCGCCTACGGAGATTTTTAAGTATCTTAGTTTGTTGCCATTCCACAAGCATGCGCAATTTTAGAGTAGGGCATGTTAGGTATCTATTTACTCTGCATAACATCATCTTTCATATCTTACAAAAAATTGGGGTATATATTGTGTTTTGTTTTTAATTCATTAAAGTGAATTTTTTCCAAAAAAATTGTGTTTGAAAAACCGCCACATTAATACCATGTGTCTTCATCCAGGAAGGTTACCAGTTAGTGTCATCGGTGCCTAATGGGTTAATTGCGCTCGATGTGACAGCGCTGCGTCTTGCACACGTCCTCCCCTGTCCCAGTGCTGTGATCTGTTAGACATTCCTTCAGTTAAGTAATAGCACATGCCATGGAATGTATTCCTGAGCCGGAGGCACAAGCAGATGTGGAGGGATGAATAATAGAAGATATTTGCCCGCTGACAGTCAGCCTGATGCAGGTAAATAAAACAATAACCAGATTTATGCGTCTGTCACCTGGCTGTGTCGGTAGAGGGGAGGCAGGCATCCCGGGGAAATCCAGCTGTTTCTACGCTTTGGGGGAATTGGAGTTGAAGGCGACGCCGTTATTTAATTGGACATAAATAGCTGCAGCACCAGGCTGGCAGAGAAAGGGTCAATGGCGTTAAAGGGCCCATACTCACTGCTCTACATTTTACCATTAGAGCGGTCCTCACTTTAAAAAACAGTTCTTGAATTCCTGGACTTCCTCACCCAATAGGTCACCTGTAAATATACAGTACTTACCTTTCTGACAGCCTGAAAAATGCTGCAGCTCTGCTCCCCAGCTGCTGCAAATATTCAACTATTGGAGTCGAATACCTGCCTCCCCCGCTGCCTGCTGTGGTTCCTTCCTCTGTGTAGTGACGTACAAGCTTATGGGAGGAAACACAGCAGCTAACAGGGGAGTAGGTGTCCTAGATACCAGAAGTGTAGAATAGCTGCAGTGGCTGGGGAGTCCAGAGGCTTTCAATAAAAGGACCCCTGTACAGGTTCTTTTACAGGGGACCTGTTAGGTTAAAGTGGTGACTGGGTCACTTTAATGCAGTGGTTCTCAACTCCTGTCCTCAGGACCCACCAACAGGCCAGATTTTAAGTATTACCTTGGGGAGATGCAGACTAGAATGCTGCAATCACTGAGCAGCAAATTATATCACCTGTGGTGCATTTCAGTTATCCTGCAAACCTGGACTGTTAGTGGGTCCCGACTCCCGAGGACAAGAGTTGAGAACCACTGCTTTAATGCTTTGCCTCAAATAGATATTTAACCTTGGGTCACTTTATCCAGGGCAGTGAAGGTAAACCCATCTATGTTTACTGTGAGTGAAGTCACAGCCAAAGCTAGAATGTAGTCAAGGCGTTAGACCGTTATGCCCAACCTGCGGGTTGAGGGCCACGTGCTGCCCTTTGGTACTTGCTGTACAGCTCCTTGCTGACCTCAGCAGTCATTAGTAGAAACATTCATGTGTAAGGAGTCTATAGTGACATCTAGCAGTCTCAGGTGATGTCAAAGCCAAAACTAGTACGTAGATAGACCCTTATGCTCAAATTGTGGGCCAAGGGCCACATGTGGCCCTTTGGTACTTTGTGTGGCCCCTTGCTGACCCCAGCAGTCAATAGAGGAAGTATCCATATGTAAAGGATCCATAATGACAGTGATCTAGCAGTCTCATGTGATGGCAGAGCCAAAACTAGAATGTAGTCAAGGAGTTAGACACTAACCTGTGGGCCAAGGGCCACATGTGGCCCTTTGGTACTTGCTGTGCAGCCCTTTACTGACCCCACCAGTCATTAGTGGAAGCATTTATATGTAAAGAGTCTATAGTGACCATGATCTAGCAGTCTTGTATGATGCCACAGCCAAGGAGTTAGAACCTTATGTTCAGCCTGCGGGCCGAGGGCCATGAGCGGCCCTTTGGTACTTGCTGTGTGGCTCCTTGTTGACCTTAGTAGTCATTAGTAGAAACATTCATATGTAAGGAGTCTATAATGACAGTGATCTAGCAGTCTCATGTAGTATTCCCCTAGACTCTCTCTATCGCCTGTAGTGTGTCTTATGTCTCCAGTCACCCCAATTGCATGTCTGCAGTCTCTGATTGTCTCCTCTGGTATGTCTAATGTCCCTTCTGTCATATACTGAATATTATGTGTGGCCCCTTGGAGCGTTAAAGGGCCACAGTTGAGACCTGCTTACACCTTGTAAGTTGGCAATTACAAAGTTAGAGAATGGCAGCTTCCATCTGGTGCTCCTCACACAGGTGTTCTGGTTTGGGACAAAGCATCTTTAACAATAAATCAGCTGCAGGGTACCTGGTATGAAAAGCAAGACCCCCTTATATCAGCTGGGGGCGATCTACTGGCAATGATCTGCCCCCCCCCAATGCATCTGTTTGCCAGGATGGCAGCTATCGGCGGTACAAAGAGGATCAGAGCTAGCGGCGCGCCTCCAACACCCCCCTCTTCATCCACTAATAACGCAAAGCTCCTCGCTTCATTAAGGGATTTGGCTCTAAGCCAGCAATTTCATTTTTTTTGCTGCTCCGTGCTTAATAATGCAGAACAACATCCCCCACTTGTCATGCAAACGTCGTATTGTACCTTTAATTACATAAAAAAACGTATATAAAGACACCTCGTTATTACAGGCGGAGGGTCACACCGCTCGGAAGGGGGAGGAATTAAACACCTGTCCAGTCTGGAAGGCGAGGGTTTCAAATTTATATCAGGGCAGCCATGAGCAGAGTTATTAAAGGGGAACTCTACTGTATATTGAGGGAATTACCCATTTTTTTGTAACTATTGTGCGTCATTTTTAACAAGACGTTTATTTTTTACGTACTTGCTGGTTCATATTTGATCTTTCTCCTGTGGCCCTCTCAGAGGCGTAAGTACAGGGTGGGCCATTTATATGGATACACCTTAATAAAATGGGAATGGTTGGTGATATTAACTTCCTGTTTGTGGCACATTAGTATATGTGAGGGGGGAAAATTTTCAAGATGGGTGGTGACCATGGCGGCCATTTTGAATCCAACTTTTGTTTTTTCAATAGGAAGAGGGTCATGTGACACATCAAACTTATTGGGAATTTCACAAGAAAAACAATGGTGTGCTTGGTTTTAACGTAACTTCATTCTTTCATGAGTTATTTACAAGTTTCTGACCACTTATAAAATGTGTTCAATGTGCTGCCCATTGTGTTGGATTGTCAATGCAACCCTCTTCTCCCACTCTTCACACACTGATAGCAACACCGCAGGAGAAATGCTAGCACAGGCTTCCAGTATCCATAGTTTCAGGTGCTGCACATCTCGTATCTTCCACGTCGTGGACTTTGATACCTATGACCTTCGGACACGAT
>BLSH010245037.1:223853-242848 GCA_018402905.1 Glandirana rugosa | reverse complement strand
ATCAACACACAAATAATAAAGAAAAAACACCTTTAATGTGTTAAGGATGGCGATGGGAAGGATAAACGGTGCTTTCAATTTTGAATGAAGGTCCAATTTTACCTGATAAGAAATTTTTATTTACAGCCATGCACACCTGAGATATGCCAGGCTGGTGACCAAACTTTTCTCTACTGCAGTTATGCAGTGCAGCTTGGTCACCTCCTTGCCTCCAGGCTGTGATTGGACAGTGAATGAGCAGCAGCAGACTGATGAGCTTCCCACGCACTGCACTCCCCTCCTATCAGCATGTCATTATCTTTGCATGATGAGTTCCTTGTGCTGCCCACCCCTGAGAGCTGTACTAGAAGAGGCTGAGTAAGATGCAGGTAATATAGGAATAGTTTATGTTACCAATGCATTTCATGAATTATAATAAACACACAACTACATTTACTGTTGTTTTTACATCCACGCTAAATTGACCATTTAAATCAGTGAGTTAAAGCGGAGGTCCGCCTCCGCCCCTTTGAAAATGAAAAGTCAGCAGCTACACATACAGTAGCTGCTGACTTTTAACTTTAGGACACTTACCTGTCCTGGGGTTCAGTGATCGGCTGGTCAAGTGCTGCCACCGCCATTGGGGGTGAGGGAACCCAGCAGTGTTTTTTTTTTTTCAGAAAGCAGCCACAGCCTGAGTAGAAAAGCCTGCCTCCTGCCAGCATGCCGCAGAGAAGAACATGTGCACTCAGTGTGGAAGCAGTGGTCTCTCTGCAGAGGTCCAGCAGGTCCAGACCTGTAGCTCTGCACTCAGCAAAGCCCATGCTCCTGCTGATTAGAGAGATCCAGCACTGACTAAGCGTGTCAGACTTCAACAGAGAGACTACTGCTTCCACACAGAGAACAAGGGTACAGCTTGCTAGCAGGGGAAAGGCTTTTCTACTCAGGCTGTGGCTTCTTTCTAAAAAAAAAAAATGGACTGTAAACTTTGCGCACCTTTTATTTTGACGCACCTTTTAGCCAATTTACACTGAAATTTGATTTTGGCGCAGGTTTAGATGGCGGCCACCACTGACGTTTTATCACCAAACACACCACAGGCTTTTTCTAAAACGTTATTTTAAAACTCGATAAAGAAAAAATGGCGCCACGGATACGACGAGCGACCTCCTAGAAGATGCGCTGCGTCCCTTAATGAGTGCGGCGCCTGTGCTCGCCGCTCGCGAGTTCCCTCAGCTTAATTAGACATTCATCAGCGGCTGGCAGTAGGAATGTTCCTCTTGACTTGCGGATGAATAATCGCTCCTCTCTGTGAATCCCCACGTGGAAAATCCCTTTTATTGCACATAAATCCAGAGGAATGGAGGAATATTCCGTTACCAGCAAGTGAACAATCGAGCAGTCAGCTAGAAACAAAACGGCGGCGGCTCTTGAGAATATTATTGGAGGCCGCGCGTAACGCGCAACCCATCCCGGCTTAATAGATTGCTGCCAGAATTTATTGGAAGGGGAACTAGAATTATTTGGCATACTGGGCAGCGCTGTCTGGCCTTCCTTGTAGGAGCGTCAGTGTTTACCCAAGGTGGCATTTACACCTGCTTGCTGCATCTTTGGTGGGGGTTCCAGATGATTGGTGATGCATGTGAAACGCATGTAAAGTACAGAGATACTAAGGCTTCATTCACACATGTGGCCGGGGGCAGTAAAACCAGACAGCTAAGCCGCAGTTTTACCACCCCCTGACTGCCCGCTGGAACAATTCCAGGTGCATCAAAACAAAAGGTGTTCTATGTCTTACAGTTCTTTTTTTTAGAAAGCAGCCTCAGCCTGAGTAGAAAGGCCAGTCCCCTGCCAGTATGCTGCAGAGAAGAACCTTTGCACTGAACACTCACATGCGGCCGCTCATGGCTGTACTCATGCAAAACTTAAACCACATGGCACTTTCAGCGGGCGGTGTCACCACTGACGTGATTAATGCACTTCTATGTAATGCAAGGCATCCGATTGCGGTGCGGGAGTGTGGCAAATATAGGGTGAAATTAGGTGAGGGGGCAACATATCACTTCCTTGCTGCCTGTCAAATGCCCCCTGAAAAGCGATCTACCACTAATGGTTCTCCAGAGGGCACTGCTTGTGTGGACAAGCCCTAAAGGACAAATGGTTTTATGGTCATCTTTTTACATTAGATATAATCTCCAAAGCTTTTTTCACACGTGGGGGGTGGTAAAACCAGGCAGATGAGCTGTGATTTTTCTCAGGATAGGTTTTCTGATGGTGACCACTGTCTGTGCAATGTTTGTTGAAGTGTATGTGTAGTCAGCATTTTTCTAAACTATGGATAGAGTAGGGAAAGGTTAAAACCCCCGTCTTTTGCCTTCCCTGAAATCCATTGAATGAAAGGGATGGGCCAGGTGAGGAGGAAAGGGCGAGATAAAGCTGGATGTCCTCCAGCAGGAAATTAAGTGAGTTTTTCTCTCAGAGAATAGGTGCAGGAACTGCCCCTTTCTGAGCCACCCTTCGTCTCTGCCCCCTACCCACCTCTGAGTGCTGTTTCTTGGCTCCACCCCTACCTACCTCCCAGTACTGCCCCTTTTAGGCTGGGTTCACACTGATGTGAATTGGATGCAGGTTTCCCCGTATCCAGTTCGCATGACAGGAGAATGTGACACTCAATGGAGCCGGTTCACACATCTCTGTGGCGGCTGGGGAGCAAATTGCACAGGAGTTCTTTGCGTCTTTGGCTCCAATTCAGGCAAAAATTTGGGCCTGATTCGTCCCTGAAACGGAGAACAGGGCCCCACTGGACCCCCTGCTGTGATCTGCTCCTCTGAACCCAGCCTTAGACAATACAGAACCAACTATCATTTTGTGCTACTAAGTAAGTTGTATGGAATTTAATAGACCCCTCCCCAGCAACAGTAGACCCCCCTGCAACAAGAGACACCACCACAGCAACAATAGATCCCCCAGAACAAAATAGCAACCCAGACCCACAGCAGTAACAACAGATCCCCCAGCAGCCACTAACAACAGACCCTTGAGCAGCCAGAAACAATAGACTCCCCAGCAGCCATCAACTATAGACCCTCAGCAGCCAGCAACTATAGACCCTCCAGCAGCCAGCAACAATAGACCCTCCAGCAGCCAGCAACAATAGTCCCTCCAAGAGCCATCAACTATACATCTTCCAGCAGCCATCAATTATAGATCCTCCAGCAGCCAACAACTATAGAATCTCCAGCAGCCAGCAACTATAGACCCTCCAGCAGCCAGCAACTATAAATCCTCCAGCAGCCAGCAACAATAGACCTCTTCTCAACATAGATCCCTTCCAGTAACAATTGACCCCCCCCCCCCCCCAAGCAAACAACAGTAAATCTACTCAGCAACAAAAGACCGCTACTAAAAAAGATCCCCACCAGTGACAATAGATCCTCCAGCAGGCAGCAACAATAGACCCTCCAGCAGGCATCAACTATAGACCTTCTAGCAGCCATCAACTATAGACCCTCCAGCAGCGATCAACAATAGACCTCTCCCGCAACATTAGATCCCTCCCAATAACAATTGACCCCCTAGCAACATAAGACCCCCCAGCCAACATAAATGGACCTGCTCAGCAACAATAGACCCCCACAAAAATATAGATCCCACCAGCGACAATAGACCCCCAGCAGCCAGCAACAATAGATCCCCCAGCAGCCAGAAACTATAAACGCTCCAGCAGCCAGCAACAATAGACCATCCAGCAACTATAGACCCTCCAGCAGCCAGCAACAATAGACCTCTCCCTCAACATTAGATCCCTCCCAGTAACAATTGACCCCCCAGCAATATAAGACCCCCCAGACCTACTCAGCAACAATAGATCCTCACAAAAATATAGATCCCCAGCAGCCAGCAACAATATATCCCCCAGCAGCCAGCAACAATAGACCCTCCAACACACCTTGCCATTAAACCACAGGAAGTACCAGAACTAGGTTCCCCCGTGTTCCCACTGAAAAACATCCCAGATTCTATCTGACTTGCTGTAGCATCTAATGCACATTGAGAGAAGCTCACAGTGTGCAGTGAAATCAGGGAGTAAGCTATTTCAGTCCAGGACAGGAGCCGCTACAACTGTGCAAGACTGGAGGGAAGGCCGGAGTTCAGCTTTAAGAAAGAATAGAAAAGATAAGAAAGCTTCTCCTTTGCACAGAATTGCCGAGCTCTATAGAATAAATGATGTAATCCTCCTGATTCCTTCTCACCCCTCCACATATACATCTGCTTATGGCGGTGTAGCAGGTGGCGGGGAGGGACGCGGCTCAGCCTGGGTCACATAAAGCAGACGGGAGGGAACATATGGATGGATAAAATGTGCAGAGCACATAAAACGTCCCTCCTATAATTCATCCGAGAGGGACGGGCAGCCGGTACCCCGCACTGCCACTTAGGAATTAAGTGTGGCAGACAAAAGCCTGGATGAGGTCCGGGGTAAATAATTAGGTGTTTTCCTGCTTTATAGATCTTCATCCCAACTTCCCGGGTCCCAACCATACTGAGCGCAGCTCTCCCAAGAGAAATCCCCAGACTGGGCTGACATACCATGTTTTCTATATTCCCATCCATAGGCAACATGGCGGGTGCTATTTAAAGGAGGTCTCCACTCAGCAATATTCCCATTTTTCTTTTAAGAGAAATATTACCCACTTGCCTAACAGGCATTCACCCCCTTCCTGCCCGGGCCGATGTTAAGCGTTCAGCGCTGTTGTATTTTGAATGACAATTGCGCTGTCATGCAACACTGTACCCATATGAAATTTGTGTAATTTTTTTTTAGACAGATAAAGCTTTCTTCTGGTGGTATTTAATCACCACAGGGGTTTTTACTTTTTGCTAAACTAACAAAAAAAAAAAAACGTTTTTCTTAGTTTCTCTTATAAAATATTGTAAATAAGTAATTTTTCTCTTTCACTGATATGTGCTGATGAGGCTGCGCTGATGGACAATGATGAGGCTGCACTGATGGGCACTGATGAGGCAGCACTGATGGGCACTGATGAGGCGGCACTGATGAGGAGGCACTGATGAGGCTGCACTGATATGCGGCGCTGATGATCACTGATAGGCACTGATGGACACTGATTGGCAGCACTGGTGGGCACTGATTGGCAGCATTGGTGGGGCACAGATCGGTAACACCACTTGGCACCGACTGGCAGCACTGGTGGGCACGGTGGGGGCTGCACTGATCAGTGCCCTGATTGTCAGTGCATATGTCCCCTGTGTGGATTTGCTGGTTTTCAGCTCTCCTCCCCTCACCCGCTGTCAGCATTAGCGGGGGATTGACAATAACTGACAAATCCTGCCGCCGTGATGGACTCTTTTCCCCGATCTGTGATCGGCTGTGTCAGAAGGCAGATCACTGCTGATGGGGGGCATGCAGGCAGCTTGAGCACGGGAGGACCTCATATGATGGCCTTCCAGCAAAGTGTGGCCACGCTGTAGCCATCATTTGGCAATAGCACGGTTGCAAAGGGGTCAAAGGTAATTATTATTACTGTTTTTTTATGTATAAAAGACATTTGGGATAAATTAGAGAAAAGAATGGGAGCCAGGCCTTCTCATCCAACATCAGTGCCTGACCTCACAAATTCGCTTCTGGAAGAATGGTCAAAGATTCCCATAGACACTCCTAAACCTTGTGGACAGCCTTCCCAGAATAGTTGAAGCTGTTGTAGCTGCAAAGGGTGGGCCAACTCAATATTGAACCCTACGGACTAAGACTGGGATGCCAATAAAATTTATGTATGTGTAAAGGCAGGAGTCCCAATACTCTCGACAATATTGTGTATATATACATCGTATCTGACTCTCTGTGGGCCAGCAATCTGGGTACCATGTCTGATACATTAAGAAAATTTTCCATAGAGTTTTGCTTGGCAAATTTCATACAAGGTAGGTGGCCAGGTTTCCTCAGCCCTACCCAAGGAGGCTTGGGACAAGCATGCCAAATATACATCGACACTTTGTGCACACATAATTGGACCACAAGCTTAATGGAGGTCATGTCTAAACCAAAATTCAAACTAAGGATCCCAGCGCTGGAAGGAAAAAGTGCTAACCACTAAGCCATTGTGCTGCCTTCGGTCTTGGTAGGGAGTAGTAAATATAAAGGGGCACCCCAGACTATGATAATTATGAAAAAGAACACTTTAATAGGGGTACAGGTGTTATACAAGAGCCAATGTGTTTCGGGGGACCCCTTCCTCAGGGCTGCTGCTTGTGAGAAGTCCTGTTAGGGTCTGCCTTAGACCTAATGTCTTGGAAATCCGACCGTCAGGTTCAGTTAGAGAGGCAGATTGGTAGAACAATCATAGAGCTGTGTTTTAAGAATAAAGATGAGTAGAAGGGTTTAAGGTCAACTTAAGGTTAAGGGTTATGATGGGGTTAATGGCAACTGAATAATTTGGTTTTTAGGTGTGACAAAACTAGTGTTTTAGGTGTACGCCAATCATTCCGGTGTGCACCAAGTGTGCCAATGTAATCAAAGTAATTTCCTGCCCAACATCTTGTAATGATTGGCGTGTTATCTACACAATGCAACCAAAATAAGAGGCATCACCAGAAATCCTTTCCCTTTACATATGGATAACTGATTATAGTGCTTTCCCGGAGTTCTCTTTTAAATTTTAGAATCATCCAGCAATGTGTTTTTCCATTTGATTTCTGCAATCTGCACAAGGGACGTCGCTCCCTTCGACTCTAATGGAACATTTCCATTGAAAATCACACAAAGCGAAATGAGCCCATGTAATTTGTCTTCTGAGGTAGTTGACTGAGCCCGAGCTATTTAACACGTCTCCCTGAAAGGCGCCCATGAAGGAAGGAGTCTATTATAACACAATATGGTTTAGTTTTCCCCAAACAGAAGAAGGATGGGATGAAAAGCAGGATTAAGCGGGAGAGCAGGCTGAATTAACCTGTATCCCGAACTGCTCCTGTGGAATCCATCGGCCTGAAGAATGAAAACGCTTCTGGCGCCCTGTAGACTATTTTCCGGACCTTCTTAAAATGTCGTCATCTTAGGATCTCAATAAAGTTGTTTAGCAGAGCAGAAAGGGCATCTCGCCGAGAAAACAAGGGTACATACTGGGCCATGAATGGAAACCCAAAGTCTCCCAAGGATTTTCAGACTGTTCTATACACCATGGCCCCCAAACTTTCCCTCCCCAACCCATCGAAATAAAAAGCAGCCAACAAACACCTTAAAGCATACAAATGTTTACCATTCATTGGCGCTAAATACCCCAAAGCCAGTCAGACAGCTGTAGCCCCAATAGGCATTGTTTCTGGTTCCAAAACATTATCTCATCCCCGAGAGTCCAGAAAATGAAGCTTTGTTACATAAAGAAAAGGTAAAGGAAAAATACAAAACCTCCCATGCTTCAGTCCAGCTGACGCATCTGTTGCCTAAGAGAAAAGTAGGAGATCTGTATTCAAAGGGTCAGGTCACCTAAACTGATACTGGAGAGTTGCTCAACCTAAAGACCATGTCTTACTGGTTATGTGCCTAAAACAGTGATCTCCCATCTGCGGTGCTTTGCTTGCTGTTATCTGGCCCTTGGGGCACTATTTTCATATACTGATACCAACAATGGGACATAATTCCCCCCCAACTGACACCAATGAAGGGGCAGAATTCCTCCCAATGACAGGGCACTATTCCTGCTACTACTGACCACAGGTGCTATGTAATTTATTTATTCCCACTGACCACCAAGACTGAAACATCTATTTTCACTGATGCTGGGGTATTTACTTCTCCCAGTGGTCACAGTCTGGCCCATCTAAAGTCTGACCCTTTGTTTAGAAAGTTTGGAGACCCCTGCTTTAAAGTGACAGCATTAGTGCTTTGTTTGGCTGATCAGGAACTCATTGGCATCACATGAGGATTGGGAGAGAGTTCTCTTTTTTGAGTAAGCTCCTAGTTGGGATTTGATGGACCCACATGGTCATAGCATGGTTCACTTGAAGCTCAGGCTTTGGATTGACCATTAGACACGGTAGGCCAGTGCCTATAGTAAACATTGACGAAGGGGTGTTTTTTCCATAGCCATTGACCACCATTTTTCAATATACTTAGAAAACTCATGTAAAGTATTTTATTTATCCATTGTCACATTCTTTTAACCAGGTTAGGACCAGTAAGACAAGAAATTGTATTCTATGTAAAAGAAGTAACTAGCTTTTGGCATCAAGCATTGGGTGCCTATAGACTGAAGTGATGGGACTCCAGGCCTTGCTTGTTTAGCTACAATCCTAAATCCAAATGTCAGTATGCTAGTACAGCCAATGCTGAGGGTTTTGCAGCAGTTTACTGGCTGCTGACAATGTCGATTACTCTCCTGTCACATCAGGGGCTCCGGTCATTCGCCCGCCAGCGTTTGGCCATCTCATCACAAGCTCCGAAGTCTACAAGCTGCCAGGAAAGTATTCTCCCCGGAGAAGAAATTTCCTCCGAGTCATAGCTTGGTGGCTTCCACATCATTGAGCAAGTTATTAAAATCCACAAGAATAAAGTATCTCATTACATGGGAACAGTGAGAGCAGAGGTCGTGCTCTGGAAAAGCAAGCTGACGGTGGCGGGGGGAAAACAGAGGGATCGGAGTGGTCTTATTAGAGAGCTGATATGTTTCCAGCTCTCCTGATGGTTTGTGAAAGCCTCAGTGTATGTGACTAGATGAACAGCTTGACAAAGAGTAACTGGCGTGATTTTTATTGCTGTCTGAGCCCTCAATGATAACTGTTTATGAAACAAGCACCATTGAATCCATTTATATGTTCTTCACAAAAAACATTAAATGCATAATTTCACACTAGCTTCTTGTAATCACCTGCCCAATCAGCACTGACAGTGGCGGAGGGGAGGGCAGCATTCTGAGCCAATCAGGTTTCTATTACTCTCAGTTAATAGATTGAACATGCTGATAGGAGATGAGAGCAGAGCGTTGACTTCTACACTGTACTGGTTCTCTTTTATTATCTGGTGTGGTATTGGGGTGATTGTACTTATGTGGTAGATGCTTTTCCCAATGAGTTGGGCCAGTTCAAACTGTATTTTAGGGCATGGCACAAAGGAAAGTTCACATAAACATCAGTTGCCCATGCAGGAGTTCTTCCACATCAACATGAAAAGACAACTGAAAATGCCTAGCCACCTGACACCTTGTCTTATTACCAGTACCTCTGCCTCTGTTACCCAGCTCCCCTGGTTCACTTGGCTCTGTTAGCCTTTAGTCACAGCGCCCTGCTGCATGGCCCAATCCTGGCCTCTGGATAGGGGTTCTCCTGCCTCCTGGCTGTTGCTTCTCTGACCCCTGGGTGAGACCCTCTGTCTTCTGACTCTGAGTTGGGGCTCCTCTGACCCCTGGGTGAGACCCTCTTGACTCCTGACTGGGGCTCTTCTGAAACCTGGGTGAGACCCTCTGTCTCTTGACTCCCGGCTGGGGCTCTTCTGACCCCTGGGTAAGACCCTCTGTCTCCTGAGACCTGGCTGGGGCTCTTCTGACCTCTAGGTGAGACCTCCTGTCTCCAATATGGGAGCTAGGCCCAACCTGGGAGCCTCAAGTTATCCTCGGGCTTGAGTATATAACAACCCTGCACACCTGTGTACTCCCACAGGCTGAAGGCACCTGGTAAAATCCGGATACAGGATTGAAGGTTCCGTCTTACCCATTACAGTTTTGAACTTTCAGACCCCAATCTGGGACTACACAATCTGGAGAAAACCAAAAACACAGCTTTCTCCGCTCAGAAACGATGATCTGGAACTTCACATTAATGCGAGACCTGTGTAATTTTCACAGTGGTGGGGCCTCGCACTGTCACACCAATCACAGAGTGGGAACATGTCAATGACCAGGCAGTAAAGAGAAGTTAAGTCACCAGTGCTTGTCTGGATTGAAAAACTGGCTGAACACAATTATAAATTCTTTGGCAAGTAGACTATTGAAGTTCAGCTTTAAAAAGAATCCTGTATATAATTGCGTTAATAAATTTTAATGTTTCAGCAACCTTATTCTATGTAGAGTTTATGAATATATAGTTAGCATGTAAAAGATAGAAGTCTCACCAAATGCTACACTTAGGTCACCTACTGTAACAAAAACCTAGTTGTCAATTTTAACCAGTTGGTGGGGACACTTGGTTGTTAAGAGAGCTGTACAGGCAGTCCCCGAGTTACGAACAGGTTATGGACTGTAGGTTCGTTCTTAAATCGAATTTGTTTGTAAGTCGGAACTGTACATTTCTAAGTGCAACTTCAACCTGTGCAGTGATGTGGGACGTTCCCAGGCACTGTTATGTGTGCAGTTGTGCTACATGGGGCTCTCGTGGCTATGCTATGCAGCACTTTGGGATGTGTCTGGCGCTGCTCGGCCGTATCTGGGACCAGTGTGGAGTGCAAGCGGCCAGCAGTGACATCACACCATCCCCGTTCGTAAGTAGGAGTCGTTCGTACCTTGGATGTTTGTAAGTCGGAGACTGCCTGTACCTGGTCTGGTTACCCATCATCCAGACTGCAGCACGCTACCCTACCTTATTACACCAAATCTATTTAAGTGAATTAGATCAGTGCTTCCCAGAACAGTGCTCAAGGGACCAGAACTCTTTCCACGCAAAATGACTAGCCTGCTTCCCTTAGGGCCCATTTACATCTTTACATTGTAGGAACTCGCATTACCACAATGCGTAACAATGCATGTTAATTGCGCTGCTGTAGCATTCATTTTAGGTGAATTGGAGCATGCTGCAACAACCAATGGTGCATTTAAAAAATAAGGTTCCATCCGGTTTTCTGAATGTTTTGGTGTGTCGGCCACCCATTTATTTCAGTGCAGGTCAACTTGCGTTATAATGCATGATAACGCACTGCTAAAATGTAAATGGGGCCTTAAACTATGACTGATATTTATAAGGGCCTTAAAGTCTGTAAAGCACAGCTGCAATCTTTTAGATCCTGTGCCGAAGGTGGAAATTTTGATGTCACCCCCCTCTTCACCTTGTCACAGCTTATTAAAAAAATAGAAGGTGTTCTGGTGATGGTGCCCCCCCCCGTCACTGTGCAGAGGGATAGCTGCACACTGACCACAGATCACAGTTGTTACTGTAGTAGCGTCAACTACTACAGTGATTTTCTCACTGGTCCCTTAGGTATGCGTACTTACATTTTGCCAAACTGGACCAATGTAAGTATGCAGTAAAAATCAGCTTTAAAGTATGTGTAAACCTCTTAACTATGTAAAGAGCGATCCCATTCCATTTAAAATATAAATGAAAGGCAAAACTTTTGTGTATAGATATAAAAAATATGTTTTTTTTATAAGTGATCACATAACCTCTGTTCTCAGCTGCATAGAGAGGTAGGGGAGCAGAAACAGCAGAGCATCAATCTTCCCAGTGAAAGGTTGTGCAAGAGGGGGTGTCAGGACAAATCTGATCATTGGAGGAGAACAGGCTGAGTTCCCAGTGCAGCTAGAGAACTGATCACACTGTACTGTCATGCCTAGTGTGGTCAGTTTTTAATAGGAAAGCAGAGGGAATGGCAGAAACATCAGGGATTTCTCACAAAGGAAGCAATACAAAGAGAACAGGAGACTTTCTCATACAAGTACATGGTACAGCAGGCACATATCTGGAATATGAAAAGTTGGTTTTAAATATTCTTTACCAAATGCCCCTCCTGCTTCACAGGGAGTCTTAGAACTTATTGTCCCTCAGCACCAGGCCAGGCTCAGGTTACTACAGCACTCCTTATGAACACTGTCTTCATGAATTGTGCCAACATGTAAAATCTGTCCTTGAGGTTGTACCACGTCTGTGCGGCGGCGGTTCTCATTGTGCAGGGCTCAGCATCGCACATAGCATTACAAGCAGCTTGACGGGCTCTGGGGTGTTTATACCAAACATTTCTAGTGATATTGATTGCAGCCTCCTGTATGATAAGCCTGTTTATTACCAGTAGCTGGAGGCGATCGATGCATTGCTCTGTCTGCGTCCTGATCTGAACACTGGCGGAGCCAAGATAACGCACGCACAAAGCGTCATTTAATTCACACAACGTACCTACATGAAAAGAGGCGGCAAAGGAAAACATTCCATGTGTGAAATATAATTAGTCTATTAGACAGTCTCCCTGGAGTCATTGCAAGTAAATAAGGCCCCCGGTTCTACCGACATCACCGCCCTGAGACGTCTGACAGATTTCACTGTGAGTGACATATCTTGCCTGAAAAGGAGATGACACTGAGGACATCTCCATACACAATGAAGGGGAAGTATTGTGTCTGCAGCCACATACCTCTTTTATCTATATTTTAGATTACCGGCTGAATCTCATTTGTAGCATGGAGGCTGTAGCCTTTCAGAGCTAGGGTTTTGTATTCTGTTCCCATCAGGGACTCTGCCTGCATATCTACAATTGTTCTCATGTATGCAAATAGGTTTTGGGTCCTCTTTACAGATGGCAATGCAATCTGATCTAAGGGGGCCTCCTATTTCGCAGAAAGCAATCTTAGCAAGATACACTTTATGGTTTAAAGTTTGTGACCATCACGCCTCTATGAGCTTGTTGGACATCTCATTACAAACACATAGACAATAATATGGAGCCCTCCTCCTTTTTTATGGTTATGACAGCTCTACTTTTCTTGCAATGCTTTCCAGAACATTTTGAAGGCAGTGTGTGGGAAGTTGTGCCTATTCAGCCAAAAGAGCATTTGTGAGGTTGGGCACCGATGTTGGAAGAGAAGACCTGGCTCATAATCAGAGTTCCTGTCCATCCAAAGGTGTTCCAGAGGTTTGAGGTCAGGGCTCTATGTGGACCACTCAGCTCCTCTACACCAAACTCATCAAACTATGTCTTTATGGTGCTTCTAGAACAGAAAAGGGTCTTCTCCAAACTGTTTGCCGCAAGGTTGGAAGAGCATTGACAGTACCCTTCACTGGAAACACCTGAATATGGTCATTTTTAGGGCTGTCTATATACAGTTGGCCATATCATTGATGCAGTGAGGTGTCCAGTAGAAGTAGCCGATGGCTGTAATGTGGCCATGAAAGTGGGAAGGGAAAACAGGGAGCGTCTTCTGCCAAGGCAGTGGATGCGTCTATTGTGTATGTATAGACCTGTGTGTTTTCAGTGTTGAATACAACCATGGTTCTTTGGTTACCCTGCGTGGTCATCTTCTCATGTGTCAATATACCTAACGTACCTAAACGAAACCCTCCTATCCTTTACAGCCAAGGAAGCTGCCATCTTAGATTCTTGCATGATCTGCAGTTGCTATGATGCTGAACATATGATCAATGATGAACCAGCCATTTGATGGATTGACAGTTTGGTTGAGAGCACAAGCAACTATGACAGTTATTCACTTTGTGCCTTGAATGTAACTATGTTGGGAAACAGTTAAATTGATGGGTTTTGCTCAGCTTCAGTAGTAATCTCCACTAATATTTGCTCTTGGTTCCGTCATTTGTGTGTGTGCAGATATTCTCCCAGTGTTGATATTCTCATAGAGAGGGGTACACATGTTCAGGGATATGGATTATTCAGGAGTCCCTTGTACATTTTGCAAATATGTTGAACTAAGATTTAGATTATAGAGGTTGGTTTTAATTCAATCCTTTGCTGATTGGCAGGGCTGAGCGCTGGGGAATTGAGTATTTTTAGAGAGGAGTCCCTCCTACACGCACTTGCCTTGCCTATCATAAATTCATGTGTGTGTGGCTACCTCTTTGGTAGTAAACCAGTTAAATAAGGTTCTACAGCAGCAGGTCAGCAAGGAATGGGTCATTTAATATGCGTTTTCTCTTCCTGCAGGTAAATGGAAAGGATCTATCTAGAGCCACCCATGACCAGGCAGTGGAAGCTTTTAAGACGGCCAAAGAACCTATTGTGGTCCAGGTTTTACGAAGAACCCCCCGCACAAAGATGTATAGCCCTTCAGCCGGCGTGCAGATGATGGACGCAGGAACTCAGACCGAAATCACGTTTGAGCACATCATGGCTCTGACCAAAATGAGTTCCCCATCTCCTTCCGTAGCCGCACTGAATCCCTATCTCCTCAATGAAGAGTAAGTTCTCACCTTTCATTGGTTGTCATGTTACTTTGTCATTTATTAAACTATGCTGCTTTACCAAGTTATCCTTACTGTCTAGTAAGCAAAAAGATTTATTCCGAAATTTTGCAATGTATAAAAAACTGCTGTTTTAAAATAGTTTGCTTAACAAATATCAGTCATTAAATTTTTTATTTTACGGTTGTGTCCCCTATGGAACAAAGTACATGTAGTATTTTGTCTCATGTTTCTAAGTTTTGAGTAACCCTAGTTAGAGCCCTGAGGTCGGACCTGCCCTCCTGCCAAGGCTGATCCGACAACAGCTATGAAGGAGATACCTGATTCATATCTGCAGCTTGTCCTGGCTGTGAGCACTTTCTTCAGACAAGCAATGGCAATAAGAATGCAGGGGCTGACACATATGCTCCTCTGTCTGCATTCCTCTTGCCTTTGCTTGACTCAGGAAAGTGCTTACAGCTGAGACAAGCTGCAGCTATGAATCAGCTTTCACTTTCATAATTGTTGTCGGATCAGGCGCGGCAGGGGGAGCGGGTGACACTAGGGTTAGAAAGCACTTAGAAACATGGGACAAAGTACTATATGTGCATTGTCCAATAGGGGACAGAACTGTGAAATAAAAATTGTAATATTAGATTTTCTTCAGAAAGAAAGCGTAATTTCAAGTGGTAATAATGGACTATAGATACCTGTTTCTCTTTACTTTATGCCTGTTTTTTTTTTTTGCTTTCTCTTAGTCCTAAGAGTTGGCATGAAAAGGAAGCAGTGGTGCCCTGGCAGAAGTAGGTGTGGCTAAATGGGTGTGTTTAACCACTTCAGGCCCGGAAGGATTTACCCCCTTCCTGACCAGAGCACTTTTTGCGATTTGGCACTGCGTCGCTTTAACTGACAATTGTGCGGTCATGCGACGTTGTACCCAAACAAAATTGCCGTCCTTTTTTCCCCCACAAATAGATCTTTCTTTTAGGGGTATTTGATCACCTCTGCGGTTTTTATTTTTTATGCTATAAACAAAAAAACAGCAACAATTTTGGGGAAAAAAAACTTTTTTTGCTATAATAAATATCTGAAAAAAATATAAAAAAAAGAAATCTTCCTCAGTTTAGGCTGATATATTCTTCTACATATTTTTGGTAAAAAGCATCACAATAAGCGTATATTGATTGGGTTGCGCAAAAGTTATTGCGTCTACAAACTATGGGAATAGATTTATGGCATTTTTATTTATTTCTTTTATTACTTGTAACAGCGGCGATCTGCGACATTGCAGCGGACAGATCAGACACTTTGACACTTTTTTGAGACCAATGACATTTATACAGCGATCAGAGCTAAAAATAGCCATTGATTACTGTTTAATATATGGACACTTACCTGTCTAGGGAGCCCGCAATGTCGGCACCCCAGCCAATTTTCGTATCGTCTGTCGGGTGCTGCCGCCGCCATCTCCGCTAAGGGAAAGTGGTCCCCTACTGCGCATGGGCGAAGCGCGCTGCACTTTCTAATTGGCCCAGCGACGGAGGAAGCAGGAGGGGGGCCGAACTTTCGATGGACAGCGCCACGTCGCAGTCTCCCAGAAGTGGGTACAGGGACCTGTCAAAAACAGGTCCCCATTACCCCCTCCCCCCTGAAAGTTGCCAAATGTGGCACCGGAGGCGGGGAGGAAGCAAATAAGTGGAGGTTCCACTTTTGGGTGGAACTCCGCTTTAAACACTGCTTTTCCCTTCACAGGTACTGATATGATCCATCAGACACCATGAAGAAGATGTCAAGGGCAAAAGGGGTCACTCACTCACAGCTGTATGAATTCTCCCTGTGCTATTATGCACAGGTGTAGGGATTAGCTTAGGTTCAGTCCGAACCTGGAAGTTGGCTGTCATTGCTGACCCTGCAACTGCATATGTATAAAGGGTAGGGATGCTCATGACATCATATATGGCCATGTTACGTCAATGACATTGACCTAATATGGCTACATAGCCATATAAATTCAATGAACTGTATAACATCATTGACTTAATATGGGCACATGGTGATATTAGATCAATGTAATTGACCTAATATGGTCATTTGGCCATATTAGGTCAATGATGTCATAATGTTGTGGAGTCATCTCTTTGTATACTTGCAGCTGCATAGCAGGGGATCTCCTGCCCACAGCTCGTTATCGAAGCAATGACCAGTAACCTAAGACTAACTTGGACTCAAACTGAATCCAAGATTATCATTAGGGATGAGATTGGGTTTGGGCCAAACCTGGAAGTTAGCTGTCATTGCTGGGCCAATAAGCTGTAGATGGGAGATTCTCCACTATGTAGCTGCACATATACAAAGGGATGGGGACATCACTGTGACATCACTGACCTAATATGTCCACATGGCCATATTAGGTCAATGGTGTTAAGAGGGCTACTACACTATTGTGTACATCAGCGTGGGGGAGGGGTTAGGGAATCTCTCATTGGTCAAGCATTGACAGCTAACTTCAGTTTTGAACGACCCTATGCCAGAACCCAAATTTATCACTTCTCATCACTAATGTCTAAGAAGTGTGTTTCCATCCCATAACAACAAATACGTTTGGTTCTAGGCAAAAACAATCTGATTGCTACAGGCAATATGGAAGTGTACTCTTCGAGACACTTGGAGATCCCTGATTATAAACTGTTTGTGAATTCTCAGGTGAATGGAGACAGAGAACTGTTTCACAGCTCAGTAAATAAGCCATGTGCTCCTCCTCTCTAACTTGTCATTATCTGTGAATAACTCCAAGTCTGAAGTCCACTGGGGACATATGGAAACATCAAGAGATAATTAATACGCCTATGTAATGAAGCATGGACGGCTAATTTGTGTCAGCAGGCTCTCCTGTTTTTTTAGAACGGCCGACAATAACACATTTTCAGGCTTACAATGACATCCTCTGGGGAATTATACTGTAGCATACCTGTCAGATACAAACAGTTCAGCAAGACATTCTGCAGTCCTGGATTCAGGGTGGTTGTCATTTACTAAAGACCAGTGACATCTCTGTGTCATGATGCAAAATGGCCTTCTCAGAGTTAGGTCTCATGCATCCTGGGTGTTTCGCCCTGGTGCATGAGATCCTGGCGTTTTGGTGTACAACTGTGAATTCTGGCCATTCGTCCATGTTGGTACCACTTGGTGCACCATCCAGCCTCAGAAGATTTTAGCCTCTCATAGAGTTTTACAGGCTGGACTTAATGGTGCACCTACTGCCCACACCTAAACACCAGGATCTCACGCATTCATGCATCAAAGCTAAATTCCCAGTATGAACGGGGCCTAAAGCTGGCCATACACATTCCCCCGATTGCAAGGATAACTTGTCACAAATTTGTGGCAGTGTTGAATTGTAAGTCTGTTAACTTGCTGCCCATTTACACTGGGAAGTTGTACACTTGCAGATCACTTAAAGCACAAGTTCTAGTTGACACTCTTTCAATTTGTAGCAAATGTGTGTGGCAAGTCTCTGGAAAGAGCAAAGTTGCAGTGGTGAGTCTACAGCAAGAGCTCTGCACGTCTCTACAGCAAGGAAATTCAGCCACAGTGACCCCTGTGGTGGGATGATTATTGCACAACATAACTGAACCAGAACTTGCAGCAGACTTGCAGAATGTTTGCAAAGTTGGTCTGGAGTCATGCAATGGTGACTTGCTGCAATTGTGCAACAAATTTGTGAAGCCTGGCAAGTCTAGCAATAGTTTAGCAAGTCATTTTCAAACACTTGCTTGCTATCTGGGAATAGATTTCCTCCAGGCTGAATGAAAGTATTCAAATGAAATCCTCTATCCATGCTGATAGATGAACCCCCCTGGGCAAAAGAAAACAAAATAAACAGCTATTTCCTAGATTTTCTTTGATTTAAACCAGAAAACACCACATTTTGCCACTAGATGGTGCTAGGTATCACATGAATGTCCTATAATACTTAGCTTCATCTAGTGGCCAAATGGGGTATTTTCTCTTTTAGATCAATATAAAACATTTGTCCAGCACAGGAAAAAGCCTGATAACCTTGTTTTTTCCTATTCGCACAGAACATGTACATTCTCTGGTCGAATTGCTATGTGAGCCTTTTATAAATACACCCTAATGTGTAACAGCTATTGCAAGCTCACCGCACACCTACAAAAATGAGCTTAGCTATTGTATTCTCACAGGTGGCACTGGTGGCTGTCAGAATACCTGAACAGTTATGGCAGCTGATTGGCTGCAGTCACTGTTCAGCAGTTTTGCTACAGGCTCCTTCAACAAACATTAGACATCTGTCTAAGAGCCCTTTTCTCAGAGGCCCCGAGCCGGCTTTATTATTGATTGGACCCTGGGCAAACATTTTCTTGGACCCCCATGAAATTTTGCCCTCCACCTGCTCTGAGACATGCAATAAATAGCAGCTAGACTCAAAATCAGTTTACTGAATCAGATCAGACAGCGATTGCGATTGGTTGCCAGAGGTTACAGCATATCATTACCGCTTACTGACTGGTTGCTAGAGTTTACAGCACACATTATAGCTCACTGATTAGTTGCTAGAGGTTACAGCACACAATTTCTGCTTGTTGATTGATTGTAGAGATTACTGCACATCATTACTGCTCACTGATTGGTTGCTAGATGTTACAGCACATTATCTCCTCACTGCCTGCACACCATGGACTGGGGAGGTGAGGGGACCCATCAATAGACATAAAACTCCTAGGGATCCTAGAAGTCCTGGGATCAGTAGCAGTGCTGGGGGGGGGGGGGGGGGGGGGGGGGTGATTAGTGTAGGAGGGGGGGGGTGGGGGGGGGGTCGTAACGATGACTAGGGTCCTGAAGATCCTAGGGATCCTCAAAATACAGATAACTACCCAGGGGAGTGGAGGGGT
>BLSH010245037.1:198638-213008 GCA_018402905.1 Glandirana rugosa | reverse complement strand
ACACGTTTTTTGACACGTTTTTATAGTTTTTGTCATGAAGACTTTTCACTGTTTCATTATTTAGTGAGAAATATTACACGTTTGTTATTTCAGGTATATTCAGGTATATTACCACTACGTTGAGAATAACACAATTCTCTTTTCACTAAATCACCCTAGCGAAAAGGTTTTTGTACCAGTATCTTGTATTAGGAGGTGTGTACTAGTAGGTGGACTCACGGGAACTAGGTCCGTACGTCACGGAATTGGTGAAATTCTGGCTCGGAGAAAAACCTCAAACCTCCAATAGTCGATTTTTGTCCAAAAAAACGATATTTTAATGAATCTTGGGGGTTAAAATATATAATGTTTGGGGGTTCTAAGTAATTTTATAGCAAAAAAACCTGTTTTTAGCTGATAACCTCCAAACTCCAAAAAGAGGCTCGGTCTTAAAGTGGTTAAGGCACTGCATGCCTGGATCAAGGGCACTCAGGTGGATGATCATGTGTGGAGGATTATGTTCTATGACCATGTTTTTGGAAAAGCGATCCCACTAAATCACTTTTCTCTTAACACAATAAGAGTTGCATCACCATTATATGGACTTATATGGACTTTATTGTTTGCACATTATAAAGAGTGATTTATTACTTTGTCACTTTTCAGAAGTACTGTTTTTGATATTTTTGCACAGTTTTTTGCACAGAGGTACCTACACTCGGTGGGTACTCGTTTTTTATCAACTGTATATTTATTTATTCTTGGCCTTGTTTATTTATGTAGAGGCATCTATAGTAATCTGTTCAGGATTGCGCTTCACTATTTCTGTCATTTTTTATACCTGACCTGCCTGGTGTGTTCCTTGGCCTTCATGATGCTGTTTGCACAGAACAGCTGTATTTACAGTGAGATTACATTACACACAGGTGAACTTTATTTAATAATTAGGTGACTTCTGACGGCAATTGGTTCCACTAGATTTTAGCTAGGGGTATCAGAGTAAAGGGGACTGAGTACAAATACACGCCACGCTTTTCAGATATTTGTTTGTAAAAAATGTTGAAAACCATTTATCATTTTGCTTCCACTTCACAATTATGTGCCACGTTGTGTTGGTCTATCCCATAGAATCCCAATAAAATACATTTACGTTTTTGGTTGTAACGTGACAAAATGTGGAAAATATCAAGGCACTGTAGTACAGAAGAGACCAGAGTCTTTTCTGTCATAAAAATTCTACCAGTCAGGGTTTTTTTTTTATTGGTTTAATTCCACTATAAATCAGTTTAAAGAAAAATTGCATTTGTTACTGCGCCTTGCTACGCTTTGCACAACGTTGTTTGTCTTACTGAATGAGCCTAACAAGATCATGTGTTTTTTTAGGCCAAATCAGAAAAGCATATAAAGAAATAAATATTCCATCAAAGGGAACTTTTCTAAAGAAAGGAAAACTTTGGTCTCTCGGCTGTATAAATCAGACAGCAGTGTCAGTGACATTTACCTTGTTTTGCTTCATGAGCAGTGATCACTGACATGCCGGTAAGGGGAGATTAGCAATTTAGTCATCTGTCAAACCGTGTTTTCATAAATTATTCACCGCAGCATGCTTTACTTCTGTCAGGCGGCGCGGTGCTTTGTACACTGCAGAAAGACATCTTAAATACGGTGACGGTGGCTTTTGTTCAAAGAGATCGGTGATTAGAAATGACGGACCTTGAGGGACTACAAGTCCCAGCTCACGGGAATGCTTTCATTGGTAGTTCCTCGCCATCTGTTGCATTACAGGGCTCTAAGGCTATTTTATTTATCAGTATATAATAAGAGAGGGGGATGTCCCAGAAAAAGATGGTGAGCACTTTTAAAGGAAAGCTCCTGTCAAATATTAATATTAGCCATTTTAATACCATGCACTTTTACCCCCTTCCTGCCCAGGCTGATTTTCAGCTTTCATCGCTGTCACACTTTAAATAACAATTACAAGGTCATGCAACACGGTACCCATATCAAATTTTTATCATTTTTTTACACAAATAGAGCTTTATTTTGGTGGTATTTTATCACCACTGGGTTTTTTATGTTTTGCTAAATAAAGAAAAAAGAGAAAAAATGTTGAAAAAGAAAATGCATTTTTCTTTGTTTCTGTTATAACATTTTGCAAAAAAATAATCTTTCATGATAAATTTAGGGTCCTTTCACACGAGCGGACGGTTCAGGTCCGCCTGTCAGTTTTTTCGGCGGACCTGAATGGACGCTCCATTGTCCTCTATGGAGCGACGGATGTCAGCGGTGACATGTCCGCTGACACCCGATCCGCTCCGATCCTCTAAATACAGACGGATGGAAACCCTATTTTCTATCAGTCTGGTGGATCGGATCGGATGAACACACGGTCTGTGTTCATCCAATCCCCCAAAGAGGAGAGCGGAGCTCTGACAGGTCCGTTTCTGCACAGAGTGCAGAGACGGTCCTATCATCCACCGGCTCAGCGGGGATCAACGGAGGGATCCCCGCTGAGCAGCGGAGCCTGTCCGCTGGTGTGAAAGGACCCTTAGGCCAAACTGTATTGTGCTACATTTCGTTGGTGAAAATAACCCAAATCAGTGTCTATTATTTAGTCTGTAGGAAAGTTATAGAGACCACAAATTATGGTGGACACAGCCGGTGACAGATCGCGCCGCAGCGTGACCCATGGGGCGTGCGCAGAGCACATTCTGGGAGGACGGCATATGACATCCACCCAGAACGGCGAATGTCCAGCCCAGCCTACTGTCAAATGATGGCTGGATGGGACATTTGTCATTCTGGGTGGACCTTAGTGGGTAGTGGAAGTGGTTAAACTGTGAATGGCGTTCAGGATGCACAGGGACAGCCTTCCCCATTCCCGCAAGGGTAATAGATCAAAGAGAGTGTCACATGAAAAACCCTTAGGAGTTCAAAGTATTTATTGTTTAACTGGTTACAACAAGCAGGGCAAAAGACAGCCAATGAATTTAGGAGGCCACACAAACCCCCTCCATCTGGGCTGGACGAATTGGCAAATGTTAAATGGACTCAAAAGTACTCCATTTGCCAGCAGTCAATGATGGCATTCACACTTTTGAGTCCATTTAACATTCTCTTTCACTATTCTCTGGGGATTTATATATCATTACTGAACTGCACATTTTTTTTAAATAGTGCACTACTACAAAGAATAGGAATGTATTATTGAATCAAAGGCTGTGATCCATGGTTAGCTTTTCCTTCAGATCTTTTCATTGCACCTGTCCAAAATATATAATGTGAATTTGAACTTGCAGCAATGAAAGTGATCACCAATTGTTTCAAACAAGTACAGATCCTGTAAATTTTCATTGCCGTTGATCGATCAGCTCGTTGTCTATGCATACAGATTGGAAGCTAACATTTGCTCATCCTGCTGCCGGGGTATTACATTACTCTCTTAACCCCTCTTGCTTTAGAACGTTGCACCTTTAAAAAAAAATTGACAGAAGCGTAGTTTCTTTGACCGCTAGCGCAGCTGTCTCATTTTAATGTTTCTCCCATTAGCGAGCTAAGATCACAGTGCCTTATGTCCTCGCGCTGGAGGAAGGGTTGACATCTGGCCCAGCGAAAGGATTGTGTCAGTGCCACTGCCTTAATTGGCTGACTGCAACTCCTAAATACATGGCCTCTTAATCCCGGGGGACAGGGGACATAACCTGTTTAATGTGATCACTGCTAGCTGTTTAGCCGTTTCTTTCGCAAAATGATCTATGCGGTTAGGTCAATTCTCACAATTGCCAATTTCTGAGAGCTGAGAGTTGTGAAGCTCCTCATTTCACTGTTAAAGTGGCCCATCCACTTGGCCTTAAAGTAAGTCTGCCATTACAGTGTGCAGTGTATGCACAGCCATAACTTTTTTTGATTTTAAGAATTAGAACACCTGTTAGGCGTTTACTACTATCTGAGGTTCCGTTAAAGAGATTTCCCCTTATTTACAGTGATAATGTCAGCAGGAAATTCTAGACACCTCAATGAGTTAAGTTTTGTTGATTCCTGGAAATGTTGAATTTGCCCTCCTATTGCAGATTCCTTTTGGCCTATCACTCTTATAGGGTGACTCACTGGTCATGTATAGGGGGTAGGTGAGCTCCAAAATTGCCAGGTTTTGCCAGAATGGCATGTTATTCACACATTCCTTTAGAGTTTAGGTCTCTAAGAACTTCATTGGATGTGATCATTTTGTTTTTTTTCCCCAATACACCAGGACTGGCTTCCCATCCTGATCTGTTTCCTGCTTCCCCTCTCCTTTCTCCTTCCCTCTCAAGCCTGTTGCATGTTCTTGTCCCTGCTGCACTGTCTTCCACTTCCTTTTCCGCACTCTGCCCTCTTCCACTTCCTGCTCTGCCCTCTTCTGCTTCTAACATCCTCCTCCACTTTTGTTTTACACTTTTCAGCTTCCTACTTCATGCTCTAATCTTTTGCACCTCCAGCTTTCTTCTGCACCCAGGGCCGGCTCTACCACTAAGCAAAGTAGGGGGCCACCTAGGGCGCACTGCCGCCTAGGGGCGCCTGGCCACTGTTGATCTGTCACTGGCTGCTCTGCATTGATTCTTGTAAAAACTGACACTGTCTGACTGAGATAATGAGATTGTATTATCACATGCCGTTTGCCCATGAGGCTGTATTTGATTTGCACAGGTGAAGCTGTATTTGATGGGCACGGGTGAAGCTGTATTTGATGGGCACGGGTGAAGCTGTATTGATTGGTGCTGGTGAAGCTGTATATGATGGGCACAGGTGAGGCTGTATTGATTGGCGCTGGAGAGGCTGGATTTGATAGGCGCTGATCAGGCTGCAATTCATTAGCGCTGATCAGGCTGGGCAGGGAAAAGGGGGTGAAGTCAAGGGTGGAGCCAAGGGGGGCGGCAAAATGAGGTTTCGCCTAGGGTGTCAAAAATCCTTGCACCTGCCCTGTCTGCACCTTCTTTAACTTTCCACTTCTTTCTCTTCTACTTTTTGCTCACCTTACTCCGTCCTCTTTTTCTCCCCACTTCGCTTCTTCACCCTGTTCCCTTTCCATAGAAACTTCTTGTTAGTTCAGTCAGGAGGACCTTCAGTGCTTTGCTGAGAGCATGGCCTGAGGGTCATCAAATGGTCCATATAAAATCTACCACCCTTAAAGTTCATGGGCAGCCAAGCAAGGTAAAATGGTTGTGCCCCCTGTGCCCCTGGATTAAGAGGCCATATATTTTTGCTCCCAGCTTCACTCTCTTTCCTTTCTATTGAAGTTACTTGTTAGTTTGGTCAGGTGAACCTTCCGAATAAAGGGCTCCATGCAGTGCTTTGTTGAAAGCTTTCCCTGAGGGTCATCAGATAGTCCATATATAATTGATCGCCCTCTAAAGTCTATAGGCAGCCCAGCAAGGTACCCATTTACAGTATATTGATAGTTACGTTGCACAGGGTATGTATGCCTGTTGCAGTTTTGTTGAGAAGTGCAGTCGGCTTTTTGGTTTAGAGTGGTAAGAGGACAAGCAACATTTAAACTGTGTAGCATATAAGGATTCTTAAGGTGTATGTAAAGTCAACATTTTTGCTTTATTTTTGGATCAATAGGGAAGATTTTTCTGTCACCTCTTGTTCCAGAGAAGCAACATGAAGGGAGATGATATCTTTATGAAATCCCCTCTTAGATGTTTGTCATCGAAACTGGTGTCCCCATTAGAAGATATGCCCGCCTCTTATTTTGGTGACAACTATAAATATTGGACTTCCCATCACTTTCTGTCTTTGTGTCAATGTTCACCAGAAAAAATAGAGCAGGGTTTCTCAACCAGGGTTCCGTGGAACCCTAGGGTTTCTCTAGAGGTTGCTAGGGGTCCCTTAAGCAATGAACAATTTCTCCCTCTCAGATAAATTCCCACTGACACCACTGAGTTGTAGATATAGTAATTTTTAGCAGGGGCTCCTTGAGATCAAAAAATTAATTCAAGGGTTCCTCTGTTTGAAAATGTTGGGAAAGGCTGAAATAGAGGATGAATATACCTAGCATGGACACAATAAAAAGTTAAATGGGGTTCCAATACTATCCTACTTTCTGAAAAACCAAACAAAACAATTTGGCTGTGCTCAAAATCTTTCAGACCTTTTTAGACGATGAGTTAGAAAGTTCTTTGGATATTTAAATGTAGCTGTGATATTGGAATGTGGGAAGCAGCCCAGTGTCCTCATTGAAGTGATTCCTATGTTTAGATCTAGAGCAAAGGTTTCCAAACGATACAGCCCATGGGACAAATCTGGTCATCTGAAAGATTTTATCTGGCTCATTGTTGTAAGAGGGGACTCTGATAGGGTCCTTGATGTAAGGGAGGATTCTGATGTTAAAGGGGACTTTGATGTGGATATATGGGGGCTCTGATGGGGACCCAGGGGTAAGTGGGGACTTATTTGGGATTTCTTTGCTTTCCTTGTTGAAGTTTTTTATATGTTCTAAATCAGGCGTCTCCAAACTTCCTAAAAAAAAAAAGGCCAGTTTACTGTCCTTCAGACTTGAGAGGGGCCAGACTGTGCCCATTGGGAGTAAAAAAGGTCCTGACATCAGTGGGAATGAACAATGCCCCATTATTACTGTCAGTAGGAGGGATTGTGTCCCATTTTTGGTGCCAGTAAAAAGGAATTGTGCCACACCAGTGTCATTGGGAGGATTTGTACCCCGTCGTTGGTGTCATTGGGAGGAATTGTGCCCCATCGTTGATGTCATTGGGAGGAATTGTGTCCCATCGTTGGTGTCATTGGGAGGAATTGTGCCCCATCGTTGGTGTCATTGGGGGAATCCTGGCCCTTCATTGGTCTTAGTGGGGGAAATGATGTCCCATTGTTGGTATCAGTGGGTGAAAAGAGTGCCCCAAGGGCCAGATAAAAGTAAGAAAAGCCGCATCTGGCCTCTGGGCTACAGTTTGGAGACCACTGTTCTAAATCATATCATGCTGATTACAAAAAAATGTTTTCATTTATAAAAACGGATTTTTTTTTAGGCCCAGAAATATTTGTAAAATGTTTGTGACCCCAATGTGACCCTTGTACTGAAAAGTTTGGATAGCGTGAAATTCACTACGGCTCAGTCAATTAAATAAAAAGCCTAAAGTGTTCATTTCATTTTAAGACAAAAAAGGATATTTGAAATGAATGTGACACTTCCAGTCGAAATTCATTACATTCTATCAATAAACATCCCGCAATTCATTATCAATTTCATTTTGTTAGCTTTCCATTACAGTTAGTAGTACTCGTGTCAGAAGTGGGTGACATATGATATTACGGGGTGTTCAAACATTTGTGTTTTCACCGCCCTGACATCATGAGACATTTCCTGCAAAAAGAAAAAAAAAATCAATAACACTATTTTTCCCTTTTTCGAAAATGGCTTAGTATTGACAAATAGGCCCAGGCAGCGTGTTATTGATCACGTTGTTGTAAAATCACTCTGAGTTAACCGGGGCCTTTCTCAGGGAGGTGGAAAGAAAGCCGGTATACATCACGGGAATGAAATGTAATTGTGGGGTTGGTTGGAGGAAATCTCCGGTTCATTATCGTTGTCACTCACAAGGGCCATCTTGTATCTATCTCTTCAGGAAATAAACTTGTACAGACTAAACAGCCAGGATAAGCTGGGACTGACGGTTTGCTACAGGACGGATGATGAAGATGACATGGGGATTTATGTCAGCGAGGTAAGATTTTTTGACATTACTGAAGTGATTTACTTTACGTTTTTGTATTTAACCAATCTGCTCTTGAATTTCTTCGTAGTTAAAAGATAAGGGTACCAATTTTTGCAGTATCAAGGTTCTTATGTGATCACTCGTTGCTCTTCTATTGTCCCAATTTTTAATGCTTCTTATTAGGTGGCTATCATGGGCCCAGGATACTATGACCGTTGTGGGATTTAATTCTCTAGAACTTGAACAGCTGCAGATTTTGTAAAACCTCCTAAAACACAACAAAACCAATTGATTTAAAGTGGTTGTAAACCTAAAATTAAATATGAACAAAGCATATCCCTCTATAGAAGGGGTAGGCAACCTTTCAGAGATTCAGATCAACAGTCAATAGCTGTTTGAACAACTTTAGAGGAGAGAGTTGCAGATAAACAGGTACAACTTATGAAGGAGGATTTGTTTCATCTCTGTGTATCACCTAAGGCCAGTCACTTCACTGGGTATATGGAAATGTTTACAACCACTTAAGCCGTTTCCCAAAAAGGCATGCCATGAATGATAATGGTCACCGATGTTTTCAACCTAAGCCATCAAATGACTGATGGCAGGAAAAGCATTTTCAGAAAGACATCAGCAGCTTCAGGTCCACTTATTACTCTTAGAAAAGGTTTACTTTGACTTTTTTTCATGTTTTCCTTACTGCACATCTGGATTGGCAATGCCACTCAATAATAGACACATGACTTATAGTAAGCCGTTCCTTTTAAGCTCATATTATTTGCACTTGCATTTCAGATTGACCCCAACAGCATTGCCGCTAAAGACGGGAGGATCAGGGAGGGAGATCGGATAATACAGGTAAGAATGAAAGATAATTTTTCATATGCGCAGTAAGAACACAGTTTTGTGTGGAAAAGTGCAACTATTATTATTAGATTTGTGTTGCCAAGTAATCAGCCATGTAAAACTTTTCACGCCAGCTCTGGAGGCAATAATCTAGACCAGCGTTTCTGAGCCAGGGTCCCGCGGCACCAGTCCCTAGGGGTGCCGTGGCAAAATGAACACAACTTTGAATTAGAGACTGCGAGCCAGGCCTTCTCGTCCACATCAGTGCCTGACCTCACAAATGTGCTTCTGGAAGAATGGTCAAACATTCCCATAGACACTCCTAAACCTTGTGGACAGCCTTCCCAGAAGAGTTGAAGCTGTTATAGCTGCAAAGGGTGGGCCAACTCAATATTGAACCCTACAGACTAAGACTGGGATGTCATTAAAGTTCATGTGCGTGTAAAGGCATATATATATATCTCACAGAAGTGAGTACACCCCACACATTTTTGAAAAAATATTTTATTATATCTTTTCATGTGACAACACTGAAGAAATGACACTTTGCTACAATGTAAAGTAGTGAGTGTGCAGCTTGTATAACAGTGTATTTATACATACAATTTACATACATTTATAAATACAATTTGCTGTCCCCTCAAAATAACTTAACACACAGCCATTAATGTCTAAACCGCTGGCAACAAAAGTGAGTACACCCCTAAGTGAAAATGTCCAAATTGGGCCCCATTAGCCATTGTCCCTCCCCAGTGTCATGTGACTTGTTAGTGTTACACGAATCCAGGTGTGAATGGGGAGGAGGTGTGTTAAATTTAGTGTTATCGCTCTCACTCTCTCATACTGGTCACTGGAAGTTCAACATGGTACTTCGTGGTAAAGAACTCTCTGAGATCCTGAAGAAAAGAATTGTTGCTCTACATAAAGATGGTCTAGGCTATAAGAAGATTGCCAAGACCATGAAACTGAACTGCAGCACGGTGGCCAAGACCATACAGTGGTTTAACAGGACAGGTTCCACTCAGAACAGGCCTCTCCATGGTCAAACAAAGAAGTTGAGTGCACGTGCTCAGCGTCATATTCAGAGGTTGTCTTTGGGAAATAGACGTATGAGTGCTGCCAGCATTGCTGCAGAGGTTGAAGGGGTGGGGGGTCAGCCTGTCAGTGCTCAGACCATACGCCGCACACTGCATCAAATTGGTCTGCATGGCTGACGTCCCAAAAGGAACCCTCTTCTAAAGATGATGCACAAGAAAACTCACAGACATTTTGCTGAAGACAAGCAGACTAAGGACATGGATTACTGGAACCATGTCCTGTGGTCTGATGAGACCAAGATTAACTTATGTGGTTCAGATGGTGTCAAGCGTGTGTGGCAACCAGGTGAGGAGTACAAAGACAAGTGTATCTTGCCTACAGTCAAGCATGGTGGTGAGAGTGTCATGGTCTGGGGCTGCATGAGTGCTGCTGATACAGTTCATTGAGGGAACCATGAATGCCAACATGTACTGTGACATACTGAAGCAGAGTATGATCACCTCTCTTCGGAAACTGGGCCACAGGGCAGTATTCCAACATAATGACCCCAAGCACACCTCCAAGATGACCACTGCCTTGCTAAAGAAGCTTAGGGTAAAGGTGATGGACTGGCCAAGCATGTCCCCAGACCTAAACCCTCTTGAGCATTTGTGGGGCATCCTCAAATGGCAGGTGGAGGAGCGCAAGGTCTCTAACATCCACCAGCTCCGTGATGTCGTCATGGAGGAGTGAAAGAGGACTCCATTGGCAACCTGTGAAGCTCTGGTGAACGCCATGCCCAAGAGGGTTAAGGCAGTGCTGGAAAATAATGGTGACCACACAAAATATTGACACTTTGGGCCCAATTTGGACATTTTCACTTAGGGGTGTACTCACTCTTGTTGCCAGCGGTTTAGACATTAATGGCTGTGTGTTGAGTTATTTTGAGGGGGCAGCAAATTTACACTGTTATACAAGCTGTACACTCACTACTTTACATTGTAGCAAAGTGTCATTTCTTCAGGGTCACATGGAAAGATAGAATAAAATATTTACAAAAATGTGAGGGGTGTAATCTCTTTCTCATGAAAGTGTTCAGAGAGGCTCATGAGCTGCTGAAACACTTTCAGAAGAGGACCCCCCCACCCCCACCCACACTGCTCACTGGTGTTTCTCGGGTTTACCTGGGGTGCCTCAAGACTGAAAATACTTCGGGAGCCCCGACTGGAAAAAGGTTGAGAAACACTGATCTAGACAATGACAGCCTCAGCCATAACTTGTTAATGAATATTTGAAGTAAAGTTTTTTTTTTTTTTAAAGTCAATAACAAGTTTAGCTTTTTGAGTTGGACAAGGCTCCAACATATACATACATCAAATTTTATTACTATTTTTCAAAAAGTAGCATTTACAGTATATGCTCTACTGCAGGGAGATAAAATTGATGATCCATCATGGCTACCCTTGTGTTATTTCCCATAATCCTCTGCATTGTAAACATGGGCATAATATGCCAGTAGTGGTAGTATCATGTGGTACTCCATTGTCATTGTTCCCAGTATCAGGCTGGAATTTTCCTACCCCATTCTGCTATTGGCTTAATGATGATATATGGATATGTTGAAGTTTTTCCAGAAGAATTGACCCATTTTTATTCCAGTGTAGACTTCCAATTTGCCAACCTCTCCAAGTATATTTGTGACACTTAAGAATATCATTTACTCAAAAGTACTTCATTTTTTTTTTTCTTTCTATTCTAAGATTAACGGCATCGATGTTCACAACCATGAAGAAGCTGTGGCTCTCCTTACAAGCGAAGACACAAAAAATGTTTTCTTACTAGTAGCAAGGCCAGAATTGCAGGTATATTGCCTTATTTCCTTTATGTGATCATCTTTCTGACCAATTAGAGCTTCTCTTTCTTCTAAAATAAAGGATTTGGCAAAAGAGAGTAGGTAGTATAAATGGTTCTTAGCAGTGTAGTCATCTTCAGGGTGACCATGAAAAGGTATAGTAGTTGCCCACAGATCCAGGGATAATATCACACTGGGTCTTGCAGCTAGTGAGCTTTGACCATACAGGGTAATAGTATCTTCTCGTCCGGTCTTGTTCTCTTATATATTAGTGTTGTAAATGCTTAGATGGTTTTTCTTTTACATTAATTAATATGTAGCTGCTAGGGAGGAGCGAAGGAGAATACTATAGAGTATCACTTGAATGATAGCTTTGAGTCTGCTGGGGCTGCTGACATTACATCCAAGATGGTGGAACTCAGCAACGGTCTCTGAGATTTTGGATGTTAACACAAGGGAGGATTTTAATGTTTAGATGGGAGAAAGAGCGCAAGGATCCAATCAGATGTGCTCTTTCTGCCTTTCCCATTCTAAACTCTACTATACAGGCAATGCAAGAGCCGGATACCAGGTCAAATTCTACATTAAAAAATGCATTTAATGATTTATTAATGAATACAGAGTTGCATTCATATCCAGGGGCACTGATAAAGAGTTACCAACGGTCCTCCTGTACGGGGCCTGGGCATTGGGGGTGGCATTTACTGGTACTGATCCGCTGTAGTTCTCCCTGCCGCAGCTGAAAGCTAGCTTCTCTTCCTCTCACCCCCTGCTGACTTTCAGCTGAAGCAGGTGGTAACTACAGGGGATCAGTTCCAGTAATTGCTGTCAGACTGATCACCCCTCTGGTGCAGGTTTCCCTTCCTTCTGCTGCCCTATGTTTACTATGCTTCAGCTTGTGAATGAACAGGAAGCTCTGTGCAAAGTTCTTCCTGTTCAGTCATTCTGTGCAGCTGAGACTGGAGAGATAGAGACTGAGGACTGTGCCCTCAATCACTTACTCTGTCTCAAAAGTGAGATATCAAGGGTCTGTATAGACCCCTGATCAGTAGTGGCCCATCAATAGGGGGAGCACGGGTGCCGCCCCCCCCCAAGCTTTTCACACAAAAAAAAGTGGTCACTTTAATAGTGTCCGGGCGCCGGACATATGGCAGTCTATGGGAAGCTTCCCACCTTGCAATCAGCTGATTGCAAGCTTGAAAGCTGATTTGCCCGTGTTTAGGGAGTGCTCGGGGCACAAGTGATGCACCCGCAAACACTCCCCGCTCTACAATTATTTGTCTCTGGCTCCAGTTCTTGTTTATTATTGGCGGGACCACCGGGGACCAGAGGAGGACTGGACGGTGCTTTTTGTGGTACCGCGGCGTCACTTCCAGTTTCCTGGCTGGCTCACTGTGCTCTACTGCTCTAAGACTGGCTGACTGGGTCTGGACTGACCCGTGGCGGAAGCCGGCCTGAGCTGAGCAGTGCGGCAGGTAATGGTAGGTAAAGCTCTCCTCCTAGCAAGTCCAAGTCCTAGCAAGCTGAGTGAGCCACTTTGGTTAAACCACCAATACTGTGTTAATGAACTGGGCGCTGAGTTCAGGTTCTTTAACATCTGCAATGGCCGGATTTTTTGGAGCAGTGCTGATGTAGAGGCTCCTTTATTATTTGTGCTTTAGTGAACCTCAATGGATCTGCATAATAAACACAAACTGCAGGGAGAGAAGAATGTCACAGACACTACCCGTGTCTCTAAGCAACAAAGTTGGTGATCATTAGAAGAAAAAAACATATTCTGTACATCTGCTCACCTTTTATTAAGGAGTCCTTTCTAATATTCAGTATTCAACTGGATTGCATTGAATGCACCATCCCAAAATTACTTTTCTTTTATATGTGACCTTGTGACAGAAGGTGTACTTCATGTCATTTGTTCTTATATTTACCAATGAGTAACTGCTTTATAAAATGCTTGGTATTACTGTTCCAAGTCAAAAATCAAGCTTGCATGTGCTTGCTGTGGAGCGATGATTGTAATGGTGTATATGGTATGGTGCGCTGTGTGTAATGGTGCGCATGGTACGATGCACTGTGTGTAATGGTGTGCATGGTACGATGCACTGTGTGTAATGGTGTGCATGGTACAGTGCGCTGTGTGTAATGGTGTGTATGGTATGGTGCGCTGTGTGTAATGGTGTGCATGGTATAGTGTGCTGTGTGTAATGGTGTGCATGGTACAGTGCTCTGTTTGTAATGGTGTATATGGTATGGTGCCCTGTGTGTAATGGTATGCATGCTATGGTGCGCTGTGTGTAATGGTGTGCATGGTATAGTGCGCTGTGTGTAATGATGTGCATGGTACAGTGCGCTGTGTGTAATGGCGTGCATGGTATGGTGCACTGTGTGTAATGGTGTGTATGGTATGGTACGCTGTGTGTAATGGTGTGCATGGTACAGTGCTCTGTGTGTATTGGTGTGCATGGTATAGTGAGTTGTGTGTAGTGGTGTGCATGGTATGGTGCACTGTGTGTAATGGTGTACATTGTATGGTGCACTGTGTGTAATGGTGTGCATGGTATGGTGCGTTGTGTGTAGTGGTGTGCATGGTATGGTGTGCTGTGTGTAGTGGTGTGCATGGTATGGTGCGCTGTGTGTAATGGTGTGCATGGTATGGTGCGCTGTGTGTAATGGTGTGCATGGTATGGTGCACTGTGTGCAATGGTGTGCATGGTATGGTGCGCTGTGTGTAGTGGTGTGCATGGTATGGTGCGCTGTGTGTAATGGTGTGCATGGTACGGTGCACTGTGTGTAATGGTGTGTATGGTATGGTGCGCTGTGTGTAATGGTGTGTATGGTATGGTGCGCTGTGTGTAATGGTGTGCATGGTACGGTGCACTGTGTGTAATGGTGTGTAGTAATGTGTGTCACGTGGTATGGTATGTGTGGTAATGTGTGTCACGTGGCATGGTACGTGTGGTAATGTGTGTCGCG
>BLSH010245037.1:183086-196902 GCA_018402905.1 Glandirana rugosa | reverse complement strand
ATTTTTTGCGAAAAGGTGAACTTGCCCTTTAAGAGAAAACTCTGCATGTGAGAAAGATGTTGCTGCCCCCGTTGAACTCTTGCAAATGACAGTTGCCTGGCTTTCTGGCTTATTCTTATTGTATGTAGAGCTGTTTTCTGTATAAAAAGTCGTTGACATTATTGCTGTTGTGTTTTTGCATTTGGATTATTCCTACAAGCAGTTCACATCTTTAGCACACAAACAAGATAAAATATTAAGGGCAGTCCATTATTGGGGGGGTAGATAGAAGGGGGGGGGTCTATTGGTATTGTTTCTTTGACAGATCTGTGATATATATTTTTTTCTTTATCTTTTCCCCTGGTGCGCAGCTGGATGAAGGATGGATGGACGATGACAGAAATGATTTTCTGGATGATCTGCACATGGATATGTTGGAGGAACAGCACCACCAGGCAATGCAATTTACAGCCAGCATGCTTGAGCAGGTAATGCGATTCTGCACTGTACTCTGTCACCAGCTCTTGTCATATCTTGTAGCGCCATTCCCGCCTCCCATTAAACGGATTAAATTAACCAGCCAGTTTAATGCATATATGAGGTTAGGACAAGCAGGGGCTATTTGTCAGAGCATCACATAAAAGGCTTACGGGGGAGAGAACCATATATTTTCATTGTTTTAGCTGGATGCTTTTAAGATAACTGGACAGACAGCTGGAGACGAGATACGTTTGTAATGTTCAGTGATTAGAGAATAGAGATCCTAATACATACTGTCTAAAGGATGAGCAAATGTGGCTGTGTTCAGGAAACCTGTCACGGAGCCCAAAAACTAGGGGCGGCCCGTCCATTGAGGGTGCACGGGTGCATCCGGCCCCTTTAAGGACGCCGGATGCATGGATTCCAGTGCGGGGTGGGTGGTTTTTTGAAGCCCGGATTAGAGCCAGAGGCTCTAATAAGCTTCAAAATAGGGTGGGCTCGGGGCACAGAGCATTGCGCTACGTGCCCCCCCAGGTGCGTGAGAATAGCGAATGAATATTACCTATTCTCACACTGAATCACCTCTTCAGCAATCAGGAAGTGCGGGTCTGCAAACCGTTTTCTGATTGTCCGAAAGGATAAACGTTCTGATTGGCCGCCGAGGAGGAGGGAGGAGACGTAAGCTTGTGATGGCCGCTGCCGTGATGCCTGTAGAGAAGAGTCAGGGAAGACGCTTCTGATTGCCCCCAATGCGGTAAGTGCACCAGCCGCCACCGCCGAAAACCCCACACTTAAAGGCAAACCCCCCTGCTTTCTATGGGACTATGATATTTTTGGGCCATTTTCAAGGCTAATAAACAAGCTGTTGTTGAATAAAGGACACAAGCACTAAGCACTCTTATTGGTGACATATAACAATAGAAACATTTTTTTTTTTAGAAATACGGTTAAGCAGATTGAAGGTATTTTCTTGTGGCTTAAAGGGCAGCTTTGAAAGTACACAAATCTTCATATACCTTGCCTGGTGGATGCCTTGAAGCTGAACAAGGTGTATTAAAGAGGAGCTACAGTCTGATAAACCAAATTATAATAACAACATCATCATCAACATGGTTGTAAATTACATATAAACATAGGATATTGCTGCACATTTCTATCCTCAATTTACTTACCAAATCATTTGCTGTTTTTATTCTCCTCGGATTCCGGCCACAGCCATGGTAGCTGTGGGCAGCTGAACCCAGCCTGCATTCTTTTCCTGGGCTTCCGTGCAGCTGGCTACCCAGCATGCACCTCCTGGTCTTGCGCCTTTGCAGTAATGACACTGCAAGGCGCACTTTGAGAGAAGTCTTAGATGCCTGAGGACTGCTGAGATTGATGACAGATATCCCAGGAGTCAGCGGGACAAGCTGATGTCCCGGAAGTCCAGGGGAAACACATTAAAAAAAAGTACTTTCTGAGAAAATTGAAAGTATTACTATCCAATGTTAGCAGCCCTATGGGTGGGCATTACAATAAGTCTAAGTTTTAAAAAAAAATGAGTGAAACAGTACAATGTAGTCCTTTAAAAGTGACATTAAATAAAAGAAATAGGGAAGGGATTCCCCCTAATATTCCAACCAGACCCATGCAAGCATACATCCTGGTTGGCTAGGAAAGGGATAGCAGTGAGCATCCCTGTGCCATACCAGCCAACATTCCTTTCAGCATTTGGGGGGGGGGGGGACTTTGCAAGAGCCTACCACCCATATCAAGCCATAGCACGTTGTCCAAGTGTTGAGGAATGACACTTCTTCCCCACATCTTGCCCCCAAAAAAGGGGGTTATTATTAGGAAGAAGAGGGGGGTATAGAGAACTTTGAAAACCTCCTTTACAATAAGAGCCCCCATATATCAACCCATCTCAGGGCCAACGTACACGGGTACATTATTACCAAGAAAAAATATAGATAAATATACCAACACCAAGTAATAACAATAACTAAAAATGCAATAAAAACAAAAAATAGTCACTAATGTTCACCAGGGTAAAACCATCCCAGAGAGCAAGGATAACTTGTCACAAATTTATGGCAGTGTTGAATTGTAAGTCTGTTAACTTGCTGCACATTTTCATTGGTAAGTTCTACACTGGCAGAGCACTTGAAGCACAAGTTCTAGTTGACACTTTTGCAATTTGTAGCAAATGTGCATGGCGAGTCTCTAGCAAGAGCAAAGTTGCAATGATGAGTCTACAGCAAGAGCTCTGCAAGTCTACAGCATGAAAATTCAGCCACAGTGCCCTCTGTGGTGGGATGACTATTGCACAACATAACTGAACCAGATCTTGCAGCAGACTTACAGAATGTTTGCAAAGAAAGTTGATCTGGAGTCATGCAATGTGGACTTGCTGCAATCGTGCTTGTGAAGCCTGGCAAGTCTAGCAATAGCTCTGCAAGTCATTTTCAAACTTGCACCACAATTGCTTACTATCTGGGATGACGTTCAGCAAATCCTCTTCACTGACGAGTGACAATATTAACCCCCTGCTTTCCTGTCACCAAAGGACAGATCCCCGGCACTATGGTAATGTAAGCTACAGGGCCAAGGACCCTAAGTGATGTTAATGACCAAATTTGAATCTCATCCATGATACTGCCAAGGTTTTATTGTAGAGGGTTCGTGTAAAAAGAACAAAACATTATTATTGTACACCTGAGGTAAAGGGTATGTAAAGCCAAGTTATTTTTTCTAGTTGTGGATAGGATAGAGGATAGATAGGATATAGGGTCATTTTTAGTTGAGTATAGAGAGGATTACAAATCCTTTGGCAGGTAAACACATATGTAATTAAACTGCATATTTATGTGTCTCATTGGAGTTCCACTTTAAAGGGTAAGTTCACCTTATGAAGAATTAAAAGGTAAACTAGCTCCAAATATCCTGGCTACCGCCATGATGCCCTGTGCTGCCAAAGTAGCGGTCTGTACACTATACACCGCAGTACACAACCCCCGAGTGAGAATAGATCATAGAACTCACAATGGCGTGTTCATTGGTCAACGCAGTCATGTGACCATGGTGACCAATGAGAAGCACATTTGAGACTTCTTCAGGTAAAGTGTCCCAGGTGGGCCAATGAGTGATGGACTGTGTGTTGCGGTATATGGTGTATGGACGTCCACAGCATGGAGCATCACGCAGCAGAATCTAAAGGGGTGAACAGGATATTTGGAGTTCACATTTTCTTTTTTTTGTGAAAAGATGGACTTAACCATTAAGAGATTTATATGTACTTTAAGTGGAGGATTGAGGTAATGCAATGTAGACTTTGCACAGTTTTTTAAAATATAATGCTTATGGAGTCGGTTGCTTTTTACGTCAATTTACCTACTATTTTTGTCCTTATTAAAATATTTGCTTTGTCATGTCTTAATTTCTAGAAGAAGATTGAAGAAGATGGTGGAACCACAGACACCGCAACCATTTTGTCCAACCAGTTAGAGAAGGACAGTGGCGTTGGGCGTACAGATGAAAGCACCCGGAACGATGAAAGCTCAGAGCAGGAGAACATTGCTGATGATCACACCACATCATCAAACACGCTGGAGAGTCAGAAGAAGCTCATGTACAGTCAAGACACTCTGGGCAGCGGAGATATGCAGTTCAGCAACGAGTCCTTTATATCTGCTGACTGTACAGATGCTGACTTCCTGGGCATCCCAATGGATGAGTGTGAAAGATTCCGAAAACTTCTTGAACTGAAGTGCCAGGTCCAAAGTGCCAACCAGCGGAGTCGATATTACCAAACCAGCACAATGGAGACCAACCGCAGTGACCAGGAGAGCGTGGACCGTGAACTGGAAATGCTGAATGAGGAGCTGCACAGCATCGAGCTTGAGTGTTTGAACATAGTCCGCGCTCATAAGATGCAACAATTAAAGGAGCAATACAGAGAATCCTGGATGCTGCACAACAGTGGCTTCCGCAATTACAACACGAGCATCGACGTACGTCGGCACGAGCTCTCCGATATCACAGAGTTGCCAGAGAAGTCAGACAAGGACAGCTCAAGTGCTTACAACACTGGGGAAAGCTGCCGTAGCACCCCTCTGACTTTGGAAATTTCTCCCGATAACTCGCTGCGCAGGACGGCTGATGCTCTTAACAGCTGTCCAGAGGGAGCAGCTAGTAGCATTCCTTACACTGCATCACAGAAGAATGTACGATCAAGCGGAGAAAGCCGCGAGTCCAGCCCCGCCAGATACCTCCAAACCGCTAAGGACTCAGACACAAACAAAGCAGTGGAAGCCAGAGACAAAAAAGTTGCTGAACTTGGCAAAAGTCAAAGCTCTTCTGAAAAGCAGTCCAGTTCTTTTGCGCCACCCTATCGCCACTCACCTTACAAGCACGCCCACATCCCCGCCCATGCGCAGCACTATCAGAGTTACATGCAGCTAATTCAGCAAAAATCAGCAGTCGAGTATGCTCAAAGCCAAATGAGCTTGGTCAGCATGTGTAAAGATCTTCAGAATGCCTCAGAGCCAAGGATGGAATGGAAAGTGAAAGTACGTAGTGACGGGACCCGCTACATCACAAAAAGACCGGTTCGAGATAAGTTGTTAAGAGAGAGAGCCATTAAGATCAAGGAAGAGAGGAGCGGAATGACAACAGATGATGACGCCATTAGCGAAATGAAAATGGGACGTTACTGGAGCAAGGAAGAACGCAAGCAGCACATTAGGAAAGCCTCAGAACAGAGAAAACGTAGAGAGTTCATGATGCAGAGCAGGTTGGATTGCTTAAAAGAGAAACAGACTGCAGAGGACAACAAGGAGGTCAGCATCATCGACCTCAGCCACAAAAAGATGATGAAGAAACGCAATAAAAAGATTTTTGACAACTGGATGACAATTCAAGAACTGTTAACTCACGGCACGAAATCTCCGGATGGAACGCGAGTGTACAACTCGCTACTCTCCGTCACAACTGTATAAAACAGAGAACTCCAAACTTTTCTTCTCTTTTGTAAATACCAAACTACCATTGCGGTAGAATTCCCCCGCCTCGTTAAATGTGGCAAATATTTTTTTCTTTTTGTAAATATAAGATAATTACAGTCACTGTGTTAATAGTTTTGGCTTTTTTACATACCTAATCTTACAACTCGGTGTCAAAATTGCACAAAACCTCACTGCTGCTTCTGAAATAATTACACCTACTTGCAGCTAATGCCTTGAGTACCCAGCACAGCAGAGGGATCTAAAATTGCCCAAATCCCCCAAGATTCAGTTGTTCTGCCAAGAAAGAGAAGGCAGATCACTTACAAGATTTGCCCTTTCACCGATATGCTCAAAGTGAATAGAATCTTGGTGTTTGGTGCCTGGGCACTCCTTAGTCAATGGAAGTGGTCTTACAGCTGCCACATACACTACTCCACTACATCAGGAAGGGCAGTACCTGTGTTCACGACAATGCTGTATAACAATGCAGTCATTATACAGTTGAAATTTGTGTTGAAGGTTTCACAAGAGCCAATGCATTTTGGGGGTCTGCTTCCACTTAATCAGGGCTGTGAATAAAAGTAACTTGGAGCTGAATCAGAAGGGATAATACTGAAATTGCAAATGAGGAACCTGAAAATGCCATACCGGATAGTGTGGGATTTCCAGGTAAACAGAGCTGTCAATGAGTCCTGATGTAGAGGATGCAGGTCCCCAAAATGTATTGGCTGTTCTGGAACCATCAGTAAACATTCCAACTGTATTAATATTGCTGTTGTATAGAACAGGGGTCTCTAAACTTTCTAAGCAGAGGGTTAGTTTAATATCCTTCAGACTTTAGGGGGGCCTGACTGTGACCTGTGGGTAAACAGTGTCCCATCATAGGTTTGAATAGAAGGAATAGTGCCCCATTGCTGGTATAAATGGGAAGACTAGTGCCCCATCAATGGTGTCAATTGGTCGAGTAGTGCCTCATCGATGGTGTCAGTGGGAAGAATAGTGCCCCATCGATGGTGCCAGTTGGTGAAATAGTGACTCATCAGTGGTGTCAGTTAGTGGAATAGTGCCCCATCGATGGTGTCAGTTGGTGGAATAGTGCCCCATCAATGGTGTCAGTAGGTGGAATAGTGCCCAGAGGGCCAGATAAAGGCAAGCCAAGGGCCACATCCAGCACCCATAAAACATTAGTGAGCAGCCTACTATTTCTACTTGATACAGACTTATAGCCAACATTCAAAGGCACCTCTATATATATATGGTCATCATACAGCCTTATTTTCCATTATATTCCTCAGTAACCAAAATGGATATTGAGTGGCTGTATAAAACATTAAACCGTATAAATTAGCTACCTATTTGATTAGGCCAAAGCTGCTAAATTGTTCTAATCAAATTGGCTAATGTGCCTATAATAGGCTTATTGAAAGGGCAGCTCCAGCTAGACCTCTTAACACAGTTTTAAAAAAACACAGAAGGAAAGTTTTGTCAAAATAATTGTACGTGATGCTGACTTATTGCTACTGCGTCAGCCTTCTGTTTGCTTTTATTGGCAACTAAACAGGAAGATGTTGACCTTTGCTTCAGGGAACACATGGGCTACCATTACATAAAAAATGCTAGCTTACTGACCCAAAAGTGACATGCAGATCAGGTTCTTCTTCCAAGTCTTAGAGAATACGTATGAAAGCCAAGTGAGCTAGCATTTTTTGAGGAGGTCATAACTGGCAGCCCCCATGTTTCACTCTTAGCTTGGGTTTCCTTCCATGCCTGCTCCTGAGAGCCCACCTGTTTACCTCCCCTTCCCACCCGTCCACTTAGCAGGCACTCCCACTGTAAGCCCAATTTAAGCATTCGGCTGACATGTGGCAGTTTATTATAGTGACAGCTTTGAGGTGTGTACAGCAGCTGAAATAAAAATGACTTTATGATTTAGAAAGGAAAAGGTAAGTGATTTAAAGGGTGTGTTATAAATTTTTCATGGAGCTGTTCTTCAGTAAGAGGATGCAGACAGCAGTGATGTACAGAGTGCACTAACCCTAAACAACGAATCCGATTTCAGTTTGTTGAAGATCACTGAAGGAGGAATTCAAATTGGTTTCATTGCAAGAACATTGCTATTTACTTAATCAATAATTTAATTTCCTTCTCTTCCATTGAGGGACACAGAAAATCTATCATGCTTGGGGTTTACTACCACCTACAATTGGATACTGGCAAACAAAAAATGCAGGCCAGTCCAGGTTAACCACTTCTACTACCAGCATGCCTCAGTTTTTGGCTAGTGTCCTAGGTGGGTGGCCATCCTATTTTCAGGTCTGCTGTATGGAAGCCTGGCTTTTGGAAAATTACATCGGAACCTCTCTGGATTAGACATTGCAGGGATAGCCTGTAAGTGACCTTGAGTGGCCTAAGTTTCTCATAGGGAGCTTTCCAAACTCAGTTCTGGTTGAAATTAGCTGCAGAGCGCTTTAGAGGTTCAGAACCGTGGACATTACTTCAGTGCTGATCCTATCTAAGAGGTCTCACTTTGTGAATAAGCCAGTTGGTCTGAGCTCATAGCTGATGATCTGTTGGAGGCTCCCCTGCTTATCTCTCACATGGGTCTCCTGTGACACTTTGCATAGGACACTTTGGTTGAAGTGCTAGACTGGAGGAACCCGAGTCTAAAGCCTAGTACACACGATCAGAAAATCGTATGCAAAATACCGCCTTTGAAGCGTACGTATGATAAACTGATGGTTTGATACACAGCTTTCAAGGGCCAATCACAACAGTTCGTCCGAAATTATCCGAAGGTTCAAACAAAAAAAATGTTCTCGTGCGATACCAGATCGTACGATTTTTGTTTAATCAGTTTTCATTCGAAAATACAATACAAATACAATGCTAATGTGAGAGAACTTCCGCTGCCAGTATACAGCTTTCTCCAGTGTGGAACCAGGAACCGGGTATTATAGTTGAGCACCAAATGACTAGATGACACTAGCTTAGGTGCAAACTGGAACTGGCTTTATTGAAAATTCACACAGCATATATACCACACAAGATCAGGTAGAGCTTGAACACATTACCCTAAGAATGCAAACTAAACAGGAATATAATTAACATAGCTAAGAAACAGCCAACATAAACTTTATGCTAATTAAACAGTAAGCTATTTAGCATCAATCACTTAAAGAGGAAGTAAACTCTTCCTCCCCCCCCCCTTTTTTTCTTACCTTCAAAGTAATACTAGCACATTATGTACAACTTACCTGCAAACAAAGCCTGCGTTATCCCCGCTGAAGGCCGCATCCATCTTTTCCCGTCTTTCTTCCTGGTACGTGGACTCCGGCTGTGTGACGTCACTCCCGTGCATGGGTGCAGTAGCCGCCAGTCATGGCACAGGCTTCTGAAGAAATGGCACGGGCGGTTTCTTCAGAGCTCATGCACTGATGACATAATCGTAAATTTAAATATCTCATAAATGGTGCAAGTTTAGGAGATATTTCCTCTACCAATAGATATGCCTTATTATAGGCTTACCCATAGGTACAAACATTAGAGGAAAGTTTACTTCCTCTTTAAACAAGCCTAGGTGCCCAGACCGTCTGGTAACAAGCCCACAGCCCTGGATACACAAAGTACATTACACATTATCATAAGCATAAACTACCCACAATGGTTTGATAACAAGTTAAAGTAAACGCAATATTAATCACTTATGCGTATATATTTTGGCTCAGGTTAACACAAATAAATCCCATATATATCAAAAATAGAAGGGAGATTTGGAGTAGGAATATAGCGGTGCCAACAAACAATAATGGAAAAGGGTCGTTACTGGGAATTTACATGACTCTGTAACCACCTATCAACTGAAAACGTTTGTTATATGACCACCCAAATCGAGATACATAAGGAAACACAATGTTTCTTTTGATCCAATTTTAATCATGTCTTAAATAAAAGCTACATTTTAAGTACCTACCCTTTTCCATTATTATTTGTTGGCACCGCTATAATTCTACTCCAAATCTCCCTTCTATTTTTACAATATTAATCATTCCTCCAAGAGATGAGCAGACAGACAGAAACAATAGGTGACTCAGTTAACAATGGGGATGCATGCCTAGGAGGCACACAATGGGAGAGACATACTTAACATTAAACACTTAACACATTAATAAACAGACTATAGCAGGAGACCACAGCATCAGGTTGCTTTGAGCTGATTATATTAACAACTACTCTGAGTCTAGAAGGGGAGTTGAGGCAGTCAATGCTGGTTTTGGCCTAGAGGCCCCAAATATGTATCTGGGTCCTTCAGTTCCCAGAGTCTGCATGTTTTGGGGAGTCATGGACTTGAATCCAAGCAAGCTTACTCCAAGGGTCCCCCAGGCACACACCTCCCAAGAATATAGTCCCCTTCAAAAGCCCCTGTCCTGGTTGGGTCTGTCACAGCAATACATTACATCACTTCTGTAGTCTAGGAAGGCTACTTCCTGCAAGATCTATCATTGGCCGTAAAAGGCATACTTCCCTTGGCCTCCACCCTAGGGTCTTCTCCATGGAACAAATCCTCTTTCCTGCAGCTCTGTCTAGGCAAACATTTGGCTCGAAGCACCATCAATGGCCAGATATCTGTCCTTTTGATAATCTTTCAGACTACTGGCCTCTGACTCCTTGATTAAGGCATTTTGTACAGGGGGTTTCCCATGTAGCTCTTCCTGTTTGTTGTCCTGTGACTCTATGGGATGTGAATCTGGTTCTATTTGCACTTTAGAAACCACCATTAGAGATATTCCTCTCTCTACTGTCACCCACAAGGAAGTATTCCTTACAGCCATCACCTTTGTGGGTCAGTTGTCTGAACTGTTGGCCTATCCTGCAAAGAGTCTTTCCTGGTCGTATTGAGGCCCAAGACTTCCTTCTTGCCATGTGTAATTTCTGCCTTTAACCTCAACCGATACATTTGCTTTCATGTCCCTCTGTATAGCTCCAGTTCAACAAAAGGAGATTGCCCTGCAGATTTTGGATATACTTCCAAATGTGTGCATTATCTCTCAATTACTGCTATCTTTAGAAAGACTGATTCCCTTTTAATCTCAGATGTACCCCATAAGGGTGATCTGGAATCTAATTCCACCATCTCTATGTGGCTCAGGCAGACCATCATCCAGGCTTATGGTCTCAAGGATCACATTCCTTCCTTTTCTTGCCAAGGCACACTCTACTAGACCTGTGATCTTCTTTGGACTTTTTAGAATCAAGAAGCTGCATCCCAGATTTGCAAGGCTATCACTTGGTTATTCTCATAAGTTCTACCAGGTGGATGTTGCGGTTTTATCTGATACCATTTTGGGGCATAAGGTCCTTCAGGCGGATCTTTGTTGGACTTCATTTGAATGTCCTGAAGGTGAATGACATCCTGTGTCCCTCAATAGGTGCGTTAGAAACAAGTATTTTTGTACTCACCGTAAACTACTTTTGTTGAAGTCAATTGAGGCATACAGATCCCACCCTTCCGTGTTTATAGTCAAGCTCTCTGGACTGCATTGGTACAAACTGAGGCATGCTGGTAGTAGGGGGGGGGTTATCCTGGGCAAGCCTACAGTTTTTTTGTGTGCCTCCTGTGGGCAGCTGTATACCCTGAAGGTGAAAGACTTCCTATGTCCATCAATGAACTCCCATATAAAGGATTTTACAGTGAGTACAAAAATCTTTCTCTCTCCCTCTGGTATAGACGTTTTGCAGTATACAATTTATATGTCCGCCATTCTCTACAGTTACTTAATGTGATTGCCAAATAGTTCTTTATTACACATGTAATAACTTTTAATCTTTACTCATAAATAAACACAAGCTTTCTTGCCTAAAAACACAGAAGCAACTGCCAATATAAAAAAATATATTTTATTAAACTGTATTTTGTGATATTACTTTGCTGTTGTGTTTTTATATAACCTGCCTTTCTATTTATCATTATCTACAATAACAGGATACCATGATGTAAGCCAGCAGTCTACAGAAAAAGCCAATTATGTATCATTATATATATAATAATGCTGTTTTTTACAATGTTTTTGATATGTTCGGAATGATCTTTAAAGGGGTTGTGAGAGGTCAAATGCAGTTTTAATTTGTGAATTTATCTTACAGCAAATACCAGGAGCCCCTAGGGAATATAGGAGTCCTGGCAAGAAAAATGGTTTTTACTTTTTTTTTTTACACATCAAAATTATGCAATTTTGCTGAAGTAAGTGTCACAGAGTCAAACTCAGAATGAACAAGCTGTTTACTGCTTTCTTCTGTCTAATATACTTCTTTCCACAGACTCCCATATCTTCCTACAGCTTTCTCTTCCCTGTGATTGTGTTACCTATCATTGCCTGCAGCAAGGCAGAGACTGAAAGTTGTGGAGAGCAATGTAAACAGTATGGGCACTAATATGAAACCACACATCTACGACCATAATATTAACCCCCGCGATCTCCTGAAGTTTTTTTGTTATTTTTTGTTTTTGCCTACACAACTCCTTTAAAGGGGTATTTAATGCTCCATTCTGACTTATCGGCAAGGAAAGGTCACTTCAGTTAAAAAGGAAATGTGTAATTTTCTATCGTTATTTGTTTGTACTGAAATAATGACATTTCATAAAATAGCAAGATGGTTGCAAACATGGCAAATGAGAGAAAATAAATTATTGTTTTGTATGCACAAAAAGGTGGGATTGTGTTGCTTTACTTTTTTTGCAAATTAAAGGGACGCTGTATTTTACTGACATCAGTTTAAATAAATTCTTCACATGCACTATGCTCACCGATTCATTAGCAATCTGATTTTCCTTGCTAGCTCAGCAAATATCTGAAGGTTGTATAGTAACAACTGGATGAGAAAAAAGCAGAACACACTGCACATTGGATAATTAGAATAAATATACATTTAAATAAAATTAATAAAATAAATATAAAAAATATAAATAAGTATATAGCTAAAATTATTATGATAAAAAATGAAAATAAATATAAAACTGCATGGCAGCTCAGTGGTTAGCACTTACGCTTAGCAGCACTAAGGCCATTGATTGGAATCCCAACTATGACACTACCTGCCTGTAGTTTGCATGTTCTCTCTGTGCCTGCATGGGTTTCCTCCCACACTCCAAAGACATGCTGGTAGGTTAATTGGATCCTGTCTAAATTGGCCTAGTATGTGTATGAATGAATGTGAGTTAGGGACCTTAGATTGTAAGTTCCTTAAAGGCAGGGACTGATGTGAATGTACAATGTATATGTAAAGCGCTGCATACATTTATGGCACTATATAAGTACCTGAAATAAATACTAAAATATAGGAATAATACAAAATAGAGACTTGCTCATGAAGGAATTTACAGGTCAAAAGTCCCACCATAAACATCAGGTATGTCACTTGGAGTTTGATAAAGGGGCAGGACTCCAAAATACATCAGTGGAGGTGCACCTAGGGTTGCCACCTTTTAGTCAAGCCAAACCCGAACATTTTAGCGGCGCACGGCAATTTTTTTTTTCTTTTTGCAGTATACATTATAGAATTGTAAAAGACCCAGGACACCTTTTGAACACAGCATTGATCTCCTACCCCAGCATCAGCACGGGGGAGTAGGCCAGCAGCATCATTTGGAGGATGTGCAAAGGATCAGAACGGGAGGAGCAGTACAAGGGGGGGATCAGAGCAGTGGTGGGGAATCTACTTTTAGAGACAAATCGCACTGTATCTCCCTTGCAGCCAGTGCTGGGACAAACTCAGCCTGTGCCCAGCGAAAAATGTCAAAATTTGCCTCCCCCAGGGGGAATATTAGGCAGGGCTAATAAAAGTGCATGCAGTGCCAAGCTGCAACATATGGGATGGTTCTGACATGAGCTAAAATAGTGCCAAAGAGTCAGGGACCCGCCCACCACACACATTTCCAGGTGTACTGACGCCTGGAAATGAGGAGACAGGAGGAGTGTATGGGGATGATTAGAAGGGACCCATTCCGCCCATCCAAAAATACAGAAAAACACCCAACAAGGAATACAGGAACCCCCTTCCAGTTAAAGGAGACCCCTGACCAGGAGGACTCCAGGATGGTGATGAGATGAGTAACCCATCCTGGAATACAGGAACCTCCCTCCCTCCAGTTAAAGGAGACCCCTGGGTAATATGACTGCAGGGTGGTGATCAGAAGGGAACCCCTCACCCAGGAATACATAAATTCCCCTCCCTCCCTCCAGGTAAAGGAGACCCCTGAGCAGGGTTGGGACAAGGGGTGGGCAGCTGCCCTGGGCACTGTGGTTGCATGTGAGGTGGGGGAGGTGCTGCAAGAAAATTGGGGGGGATTTGTGTTGTGAGGGGCAATTGTGCGGGGCAGC
>BLSH010245037.1:168984-181942 GCA_018402905.1 Glandirana rugosa | reverse complement strand
ACGTGTTTGAACGTGTCCTAATCAAGTGGTGGTAATTGTCATGTACCACCCAGTGGAACTCTTACTCCACGTGGGTCCCACGGTGGACATGCCCTGAGTGGGCCCGTCATGCCCAAACCTTAGGAGACGGGCCAAAAGAGTGACTCGCTCTGGGCCTGTGTAGTCACCGTCGGGGCGTCGTGGTTAGGAAGAGAGAGAGAGTGACAGCCGAAAATGGATCTTCCCCTACGCCACGAAATTGAGGGACGTGTACGAAGACGGGCGGAGGTGGGACCTAGGAGGTGTGGGAGGGGGAATACGTCTCGGGCCCTAGCAGAAAAGATCCTGTCACTCTCTTCCCTCTCTTCAAAATCCCTTCTCTCACTGTCCTAGAAAAGACGATCCCGGGCTCTGCATAAGGGGGAGGGTGTGGAGGATCCAGGGTGGAGGCGGGCAGAAGCATGTGCAGGGAGTTAAAGCACCGCATCCCCTTCTAGGTAAAAGCCGACAGTGAGAGAGAGAGAAGGATTGGTGCTGCGGGGCTGCCACTGATGTGTCCGGGTCTCGCTCAGTGAGAAAACCGGGCAGAGGATTCCAAACCCGTACTGCCCGGGTGAGTCCCGTACAGGTGGCACCCTGGGTGCACCTCATTCTCAAGGTGACCCACCATGTACTGTTAATGGTGGTGAACTAATCCTGTGCAAGTTTGTGCAATTGTTATCTCACTCTGTCCAGTTTCTGGCCTAGCCAATTGACATCTACTTTTTGTGCCTTCTGCCAGAATCTCTAAGGATTAGGCTGGCCATAGAAAGAGCAATTTTCTTCGCACATAAACACTGACTTCCTCCCACTGAGCCATTGGGTTCTCCCAGCAGGGGGCAGGACCGTTTTTAAGGCAGGGCAAAAGGGGAAGATGCCCTGGGCCCCATCATTGTTGTAGGGCCCAAAGCAACTTCCCCATACTTGCCAACTATCCCAGTTTAAATTTCTTTGTTACTTGAAGTTTTAGTCCTGTGCTGTGTCCCGATATCTCAGTGTGAAGTTCTGTTACTAATGCTGCCCAACTCTACCCCATTGCCATGCACAGATGACTCACCTTCAGACCCTGTGTTACATGTAAATAACCTGAATTCATATGTAAATAGTGGTGGCATTAATATGTAAATATCCGCGGACCGGCTGCATTGATATGTAAATCGAGGTAGCATTCATATGTATATATCATGCCCCCTGAGGTCATATCCACCATCACCTCTGCTGAATGCTGCCCACTGGGGAGGTAAAGGGGCATGCTTGAAAGTCCTGCCTACAACTGTGGTCATTAAGCCTAACATCAGCCTGTTCTGCAAAGGTAAGCAAATTGGAGATGGAACCCTTTTTCAAAATAACATGGTGCCGCAGCACCATGAATTTTGGTGCATGTGAATATGCACATCTCAGCAGATGCGTGAGGATGCCATTTAAAAATTAATGCCACTGCTGTGTATCTGCTAAAGGGCAGCACGTTTCTGTGGTTTTAGGAAAGTGATTTGCAGTGAGTTCCCGACACAAACAAATGTGAACGCAGGCTAAATATCCTAATAACATTGGTGGTCAGTGTACACGTTCTGACTACATTGGGACTTGGTGTACAAACCTTTCATTCACATTAATGGCCAATGTGAAGGTCCCCCTTACATTGGAGGTCAGTGTAAATCCCTCCTTACATTGGTGATTATTATGACTGCTGCTATTACATTAATGGTCAGTGTAAATCCCCATTACATTAGTGGTCAGTGTAAATCCCCATTACATTGGTTGCCAGTGTAGAAACTCCTCTTTATATTGGTAATCTGTAAAAAAAAATCCAAACTTGCATATGTGGTCAGTTTTGAATCTTCACATTGGTGGTCCATGTAGAAGCCCCCTTTAAATTGGTGGTGAATGTAAACCCCCCTTACATTGGTGGACAGTGTAGAAATCCCCCCTTTATTGGTTGTTGATGTAAAATCCCCCATTACATTGGTTGTTAGTGTAAATTCTTCATTACATTGGTGATCATTGTAAATTCCCCTTAACATTGGTGGTCAGTATAGAAGTGTCACCTTACATGGAGATCATTGTATATTCCCTCTAACACTGGTGGTTGGTGTAAATCCTCCTATTGCATTTGTGTCAGTGTAGAAATCCCTCTTTATATTGGTGGGTGGCATAAAATCCCCCAATACATGGTGAACAGTGCAAATTCACCCATCACATTAGTGATCAGTGTAAATTCCCCCTCACATTAGTGGTCATTGTAAATTTCCCATTATAGTGGTGGTCAGTGTAGAATCCCCCACTATATACTTTTATAGACTTCCAGCTTTGCTCTACATGATTCAGAATTTTCCACAGTGTACTGCCTCCTAACTAATCACATCCCCCCACCACTGCCACTGATCCCATCAACCCCCCAGCATTGCCACTGATCACACCCCCTCCCTCAGCATTGCCACTGATTCCATGAGTCCTAGGATCCCTAGGAGTTTTCTGTCTATTGATTGGTCCCCTCACCTCCCCAGTCCATGGTGTGCAGGCAGTGAGGAGATGATGTGCTATAACCTTTAGCAACCAATCAGTGAGCAGTAATGATATGCAGTAACCTCTTGCAACCAATCACTGAGCAGTAAGGATATGCAGTAACCTCTAGCAACCAATCAGTGAGCAGTAAGGATATGCAGTAATCTCTAGCAACCAATCAGTGTGCAGTAATAATGTGCAGCAACCTCTAGCACCCAATTAGTGAGTGGTAATTATGTCCAGTAACCTCTAGCAACCAATTAGTGAGCAGTGTTGATGTAAAGTAATCTCTAGCAACCAATCATCAAGCAGAAGTCATGCGCTGTAACCTCTAGCAAATAATCAGTGAGCCATAATGTGTGCTGTAACCTCTAGCAGCCAGTCAGTGAGTGGTAATGATACACTGTAACCCCTGTTACAATTGCAATCGCTGCCTGATCGGATTCAGTAAAATTATTTTTAGTCTAGCAGCTATTTATTGTATGGAGAGCAAAATTGCATGGGGGGGCAGAGAAAATGTTTGCCCAGGGTCCAATCAATATTAAAGACGGCCCTGGCAGGGGGGGCAGCGGAAGCCATCCCCACCGGGAGAACACAGTGATTATTGCTAGCGTCTATAACAGTTGTTAGCAATAATCGCATGTAAAACCAAATCGTGTATGGGCAGGCTGATTGTACTCAAGTTGATCAACTTGGGTACATTCAGCCTGCCCATACACTCTTCAAATTTCATCCGGTTTCTGCTGAACCGGCTGAGATTCAAACTATCTATGGCTTTAGATTGACGATCCTGTGAAGAACCTGGTGTTTGTGGTGAGGCTTTTAGCCGTCAGATATGCTCTTGATAATGTCTCCCTTTTGTGATTGTTTGTTATTAATTTTATTTATTAAAAATGTGTTTATCTGCACTATCCAACGTGCTCTTTTTTTTCTCTGCTATTTCCAATTTTTTTTAACTAGTTTATGTAATAGAGTTTACGTTACATTCATAGATAAATATGCCAAAATTCCAGGAGATTTGGGAGAAGAAGGTATTAAAGTGAACCTGTTATTTTAATAAGTTCTCCTTCTCCCCTTTCCTGGCTGACCATAGGAAGCACTCGTTATCCCTTAGGTTTATGTCAAGTGATTCTGTCACTGGCAACAATTCGCCAGTGAGAGATTAGCTAACAGACCACTTACTTAGAGATTTGCTCCCTCGCTAGATGATGTTCTCTCTCTGTTAACTAGTGAACCAAAATAAGCCCTACTCCGAAAAAAAGACCTAGCGTGATTTTCTGGGATGGCTGCAATATAAATCCTACCCAGAATATAAGCCCTAGTTAAAGTCCTTGTAAAAACATGTAATCCGGTTTCTAAAAAGATTATATAATGTGCAGTGGGTCTCCTTGTCTATCTTCATTACAGCGCTGCTGAGCACTCACATGACCCACTGGAGCTCTTCTCTCCTCCCAGATGACATCAGCGGGCCCCTCCCTCTGCAGTGCTCGGAGCGGGGCTGACATCAGCGGGCCCCTCCCTCTGCAGTGCTCAGAGCGGGGCTGACATCATTGGGCCCCTCCCTCTGCAGTGCTCGGAGCGGGGCTGACATCAGCGGGCCCCTCCCTCTGCAGTGCTTGGAGCGGGGCTGACATCAGTGGGCCTCTCCCTCTGCAGTGCTCGGAGCGGGGCTGACATCAACGGGCCCCTCCCTCTGCAGTGCTCGGAGCGGGGCTGACATCAACGGGCCCCTCCCTCTGCAGTGCTTGGAGCGGGGCTGACATCAGCGGGCCCCTCCCTCTGCAGTGCTCGGAGAGGGGCTGACATCAGCGGGCCTCTCCCTCTGCAGTGCTCGGAGCGGGGCTGACATCAGTGGGCCTCTCCCTCTGCAGTGCTCGGAGCGGGACTGACATCAGTGGGCCTCTCCCTCTGCAGTGCTTGGAGCGGGGCTGACATCAGGGGGCCTCTCCCTCTGCAGTGCTCGGAGCGGGGCTGACATCAGCGGGCCTCTCCCTCTGCAGTGCTCGGAGCGGGGATGGCATCAGTGGGCCTCTCCCTCTGCAGTGCTCGGAGCGGGGCTGACATCAGCGGGCCTCTCCCTCTGCAGTGCTTGGAGCGGGGCTGACATCAGCGGGGATCTGGAATAAGGACTTTTCCACAATAGAGTTACACAAGGAGACACTGCACATTATATAACCTTTACAAAACGGATTACATAATTTCACAAGGACTTTAACCAAGGTTTTTGGATTCTAGAATGTCATAATGCTGACTCCTGAGCTGACGGGGAGACAGGACAGGGGACACAGGAACTTTTTTTACATTTCATTGTTTTATTCCAGGTTTTTTAGAACATAGAGAAGGGTACATGACACAGCACAAGCACTGTACTGTCTATCATGCTATAAATGATCAGAATTTTTTTTTTTGAAGAAGAAGATGACAAAACTGTATTTGAATAAATGTAGATTATTGTACATGCCGTATATAAATAAGACATCCCCGGAAAATAAGCCCTAGTGTGTTTTTTGTAGCCAAAATGAACCGCTTCCCGCCCGGCCAATAGACAAAAGATGTCCTCGTCTTTGTCTGCTGATATCTCAATGATGCCTGAAGCTACAGGCATCAAACAGATATCGTTCTTTTCAGCCAGCGATTCCCTTCACCGTAATGCCCGGTACACACGATGAGATTATCAGGCGAATAACCGTCCGTTTTTTTCCGCATGCTAATCTCAAATCAAATTGTAAGAGTTTACTTTACTCACAAAAATTCTCGCACGACAGAATCGTACGATCGGGCACTGTGCGAGAAAATTTTTCCTGCATGTCCGGACAGAAAACATCGGATGAACTGTCATGATCGGCTCTCGAAAGCTCTGTACTAACGATTCCATTATCGTACGATCGATTCGAAGGCAGGATTTTCCGTACGATTTTCTGATCGTGTGTACGGGGCTTAAGAACGATCATAGCGGCTGCCCAGCAACTTGATCGTTCTTACAGGCAGGAAGAGGGAACTCCCCCACTTCAGCCGCCATCCGGTGCCTCTACCAACTCACCTGAGCAATTGGTGAGAACGGGATTGCAGCAGCTGGAAGGAAGTGCCACAGAGATGCGAGGGAAAGATCGCCCCCCGTCATCTCTATGGCTCTCGGAGGCCCGGGCGTGACGTCATGACATCACGTGCGGTCCGGCAAAAGTAAACAAAGCCGGGTTTCCAGCTAGAAAGCATCAGATCGTTAATTTTTTTTTTTTATTTTGATCTGATGCTTTCCAGCTTGGAGGAGAGATGTGGGGGTCTCTCCATAAAGAGTGCCTGTCATGCAGTATTCCTGTTACAAGGGATGTTTACATTTCTTGTAATAGGAACAAAAGTGATCAAGATTTTTTTTTATTTAAAGGGAAAGTGTAAAAATAAAAAAAATAAAATAAACAATAAAAAAAAAAAATTAAAGCGCCCCCGTCTCCGCAAGCTCACACTCAGAAGCGAACACATATGTAAGTTGCATCCGCATATGTAAACGACGGTCAAACAACACAAGAGAGGTATCACCGTGAACGTTAGAGGGAGGGCAATAATTCTAGCACTAGACCTCCTTTGTAACTCTAAACATGTATCCTATAAAAAAAATTAAAGCGTCGCCTATAGGTATTTTTAAGTACCAAAGTTTGGCGCCATTCCACAAGTGTGCGCAATTTCAAAGCGTGACATGCTAGGTATCTATTTACTCGGTGTAACATCCTCTTTCACATTATACAAAAGAATTGGGCTAAGTTTACTGTTTTGTTTTCTTTAAAGTGGAGTTCCACACTTTTTTTTGTTTATTAAAAGCCAGCAGCTACAAAAAGTGTAGCTGCTGACTTTTAATAAACAGTAACTTACCTGTCTCCCGGTCCAGCGACGGCTGCTCCCGAAGCCTCGCTCGTCTCCCCACTCCTCCCGACGGCCCCTCCATTCCTAGTGTGGGCACCCGGCCCGGCTTCAGAGCCGGGCACCCACTGCGCATGCACGAGTCGCGCTGCGCATCCCTAGTGGCCAGGCAATCTTCTGGGACCTGTGACGTGTCCCAGAAGATTGTCAGGAGGGAGGGGCTGCCTAGGAGGAGAGGAGGAGTCTCCTAGGCGGCCCCGAGGTGGAAGGTGGAAGAGGGACAGGAAGTCCCTCTGAAACCTGGGGACACACTCCCCCCCCAAAAAAATGACATGCAAAATGTGGCATGTAAGGGGGTGAGGAGTGCTTAAAGCGGAAGTTCCATCTTTGGGTGGAACTCCGCTTTAAATGCATGAAACTGTTTTTTTAACAAAAAAAACGTGCTTGAAAAATTACTGCGCAATTACCGTGCAAGATAAAAAGTTGGAATGACTGCCATTTTATTCCCTAGGGCGTCTGCTAAAATTTATATATATATGTATAATGTTTGGGGGTTCTGAGTAATTTTCTAGCAAAAAAATTATGATTTTTACATATAGCAGCGAAGCGCCATAATAGGCCCGGTTATGAAGTGGTTAATATAAGACTGGGTCTTATTTTCGAGGAAACACAGTATGTTGTTTGGGAAGTTGCTGGGATTGAGCGCTGGATGGTCTTTTTGGTTTGTCAGGTGTACCACCCAGACCCGCCCAGCTTCAGCAGCTGTCAGGTTCTGAGTTTGACAGGCTGCTGGGCATGGGGCACCAGTGCTCTGCCCCGTGGGTAAATACCATGCACTGGGGCTAAATTAACATTAAAAAAGCACTTACAAATAAATGTTACATTGATGCAAAATGTGTGTATTCTGAAAATGCACTTTGGTTCCTCTATCATGGAATCCATGTGTATCTCACCTGGAGAAGAATGCTCGTACCCTCAATTTCCTGCAAATAAAAGTGTAGATACTGCACTCTTCTCTGGATCCTGCAGGGAAGATTTCCTTTCCATTGTAATAACTTAAATAATGGCAGACACAATGTGAAACAATAACGGAAAAATCAGTTTACACTGCCAGTTCATTAAACAATTATGTATTCTTCGCCTCCAGTGTATAGTTGTCTTAATGGATCATCTACATGGTACTGCATTGTGGTTTGCATGAAATTCATGTAATTCACTGTGAAAGTTTTATTCCACCCACTCAGCTGTTTTTACAGGAACACCCATGTAGAACATGAAGCTGAGCTCCAAGCTGGTTATAATATCTATTTTAGAAGAGTTTTGTTATCGTGTTCAGCTGGTATTATGATCCAGACAGCACGGCTACTGTAGGTCATGGACTTCTTTGCAGACTCCATTGTAGTTAAGCAATGCAGCATGGTCCAAGATTTGTCACCAGTCTCTGATTGGACAGTGCAGGAGCAGCATTACACTGTTGAAGTCTTCCTTCTGTTCTCCTCTCTTGTAAGCTTTTTTAGATACTGGGGAGGAGCATTTATAGCCAGAAAGAGGGACCCTTCCTAACCAACAAATGTGTGACCATTTATGAAGGGAGTCAAGTATTCTGGCGCACACATGCTCTCTGAGAACCAGTGATCAGGTTAACATCACTAGCAAATTCACATGAATCGTTCCCAAAAGCATTAGTAAACAATACTGTCTTACCTGGTACCCCTTTCCCTGGACCCTATAGACTTCTGCTGCTCCTAAGGCTACTTTCACACTGAAGCGGCAGCCGCGGTCGCGGTAAAACCCTGCTAGTTTTACCAGCGATAGGGCTCCGCTATGCGGGCGGAAGCGCCATGCTTTTAACCCCCCACAAGGGGTTAAAAAGGGGTTAAAAGTGCCGACGCTCAGCGCTACGGAGGCGGTGTGCAGCCACTTCGGAAGCACTTGCCATTCATTTCAATGGAAGGGGCGGTAGAGGAGCGGTATATTACTGCTCCGCTCACCACCCCAAAGATGCTGCTTGCAGGACTTTTTGTAACGTCCTGCAAGCGCACCGCCCCAGTGTAAAAGCACTCAGGGCTTTCACATTGGGGTGGATTTTTGAGGTGCTTTACAGGCACTGTTTTTAGCTAAATAGCGTCTCTAAAACGCTTCAGTGTGAAAGGAGCCTTATAGTCCAGCGGAGAATCTCTTGGTGGATGGGGGACAATGCCGGTAAAGATTTGGCAGCCTATGAGCATAGTCACTCATCTAAAGGAAGCGCAGCGATAAGATGTCTTCTGGAACATGCTGCAGCCTAGAGATGGGGGTAGTCGTATTGGGTTTGGCGTGTGTAATGCGTGACCGTATTATAAGTTTTACATTTTGCCCGGAAATACTCTTTAATCTATGAATCTTTTAAGGGATTGTATATTGGTTTTGTACACATTTTTCTATTTCTTAGGGTGAAGACCCTAATGAAACATGTCAAAAAGTTAATTATTTTGTTAGGTAAAGAAGGTACAGTGCCTTGAAAAAGTATTCATACATTTTGTCATGTTACAACCAAAAACGTAAATGTATTTTATTGGGATTTTATGTGATAGACCCACACAAAGTGGAACATAATTGTGAAGTGGAAGGAAAATGATAATATTTTTTTCAAAATTTAAAAAAATAAATCTGTGAAAAGTGTGGGGGGCATTTGTACTCAGCCCCCCCTGAGTCAATACTTTGTAGAACCCCCTTTCCCTGCAATTACAGCTGCAAGTCTTTTTGGGGAAGTCTCTACCAGCTTTGCACATCTAGAGAGGACATTTTTGCCAATTCTTCTCTGCAAAATATCCCAAGCTCTGTCAGATTGGATGGAGAGAGTCTGTGAACAGCAATTTTCAAGTCTTGCCACAGATTCTCAATTGGATTGAGGTCTGGACTTTGACTGGGCCATTCTAACACATGAATATGCTTTGATCTAAACCATTTCATTGTAGCTCTGGCTGTATGTTTAGGGTCGTTGTCCTGCTGGAAGGTGAACCTCCGCCCCAGTCTCAAGTCTTTTGCAGACTCTAATAGGTTTTCTTCTAAGGTTGTCCTGTATTTGGCTCCATCCATCTTCCCATCAACTGTTACCAGCTTCCCTGTCCCTGCTGAAGAAAAGCATCTCCACCACATGAAGCTGCCACCACCATGTTTCACGGTGGGGATTGTGTGTTCAGGGTGATGTGCAGTGTTAGTTTTCCGCCGCACATAACGTTTTTCTTTTAGGTCAAAAAGTTCAATTTTGGTCTCATCTCACCAGAGCCCCTTCTTCCACATGTTTGCTGTGTCCCCCACATGGCTTCTCGCAAACTGCAAACATGATTTCTTTGGCTTTCTTTCGACAATGACTTTCTTCTTGCCACTCTTCCATAAAGGCCAGATTTGTGGAGTGCATGACTAATAGTTGTCCTGTGGACAGATTCTCCCACCTGAGCTGTGGATCTCTGTGGCTCCTCCAGAATTACCATGGGCTTCTTGGCTGCTTCTCTGATTAATGCTCTCCTTGCCCGGCCTGTCAGTTTAGGTAGACAGCCATGTCTTGGTAGGTTTGCAGTTGTGCCATACTCTTTCCATTTTCGGATGATGGATTGAACAGAGCTCCGTGAAATGTTCAAAGCTTGGGATATTTTTTTTATAACCTAACCCTGCTTTAAACTTCTCCACAACTTTTTCCCTGACCTGTCTGGTGTGTTCCTTGGCCTTCATGATGCTGTTTGTTCTCTAAGGTTCTCTAAAAAAACTCTGAGGGCTTCACAGAACAGCTGTATTTATACTGAGATTAAATTACAAATAGGTGGACTCTATTTATTAATTAGGTGACTTCTGAAGGCAATCGGTTCCACTAGATCTTAGTTAGGGATATCAGAGTAGGCCTAGGTTCACATTGATGCTATTTGGCATGCAATTTGACATGTCAAGTTGCATGCCAAATCGGCGGCAATTGGTCAGGAATGCACAAACATCTCCATAACCCCTCCTCCTCATCTCCATAACCCCTCCTCCACATCTCCATAACCTCTCCTCCACATCTTCATAACCTCTCCTCCTCATCTCCATAACCCCTCCTCCTCATCTCCATAACCCCTCTGTCTCATAACCATGGGAGCAATACACTCCTCCTAATGGGAGATCTAGAGAACTCTTCTTATGTCTCATGTAAATAGCCTTTTAAATAGCCTTGCAAGTTTATTGTCATTATGTGCGCAGTAATATGTAATTTTGTTTGGTGGTCTTATAGCAGCACCATCTCTAATGTGATACACTATTAGGGTGTGCCCCAAAGTATATACCTATTTTTCTATTGCAGATCCTGACCAGATCTCTTGGGCTGGAGCACCCCACCTATTCATGATTGCCTCTAATTAGTGTCTACGTGAGACATAGGAAGAGTTCTCTAGATCTCCCATTAGGAGGAGTGTATTGCTCCCATAGTTATGAGACAGAATCTCCCATTCTATGGTAGTGTAGGACCCACTGTGACGGGGGCCTGTGAAGTAGAAGTGGGCTAAGCACTCTATGGCCATATACTGCGAATACTCCCCGTATTTTGGTTGAAGATGTCCAGGTACTTTTAAATAGCCTTGCAGGTTTTATTGTCATTATTGCATGTGTGCGCTGTAATATGTCATATTGTTTGGTGGTCTTATAGCAGCACCATCTCTAATGTGATACACTATTAGGGTGTGCCCCCCAAGTATATACCTATATGAAGAACAATATAACGCACATCATGCAAATTAGCCCTTAACCACTTGCCAACCTCCCCACGTACATTTTCTGCGTGGCGGCGGCTCCTCACAAAATCACGCACAGGTATTGATTTTGCACTTTCAGGTCTGCATCGCACACCTCCGGCAACCCTCTCCCGCTGTGAATGGACATATCAGGAGTCAATCAGTGGGTCCGATCGTTCACTAAAGAGGCAGGACAGCAGTCTGACAAGGTAAACAAGGCAGATCACTGTTATGTTAGTAGGGAAGACAGAGATCCTGTGTTTCTGTTAAGCAGGAACACAGATCTCTGAATTCTCACAGTTAAAGCACCTCCCCCACACAGTTAGAAAACATTCCCTAGGAGTACATTTAACCCTCTGATTGCCTGTGATGTTAACCACTTCCCTGCCAGTATCATTAGTACAGTGACAGTGCATATTTTTTAGCACTGATCACTGTATAGGTGTCACTGGTTCCCCAAAAGTGTCACTTAGGGGTTGATTTACTTACCTTGGAGAGTGCAAAATCTGGTCCAGCTCTGCAAAGAAACCAATCAGCTTTCAGGTTTTATTGTTAAAGCTTAATTGAACAAGCTGAAGTTAGAAGCCGATTGGCTACCATGCACAGCTGCACCAGATTTTGCACTCTCCAGCTTTAGTAAATCAACCCCTTAGTGTCCGATTTGTCCGCCGCAACGTCCCGTTATAGATCTTTGATCGTCGTCATTACTAGTAAAAAAATAAAAATAAACAAAAATTCCATAGTTTGTAGACACTATAACTTTTGCGATAACCAATCAATATACGCTTTTTGAGATTTTTTTTTTACCAAAAACATGTAGCAGATATGTTAGCAGATATATATATACATATTGGCCTAAACTGATGAAGAAATGTGATTTCCTATATTGTTTTATTGGATATGTTTTATAGCAGAAACTAAAAAGTATTTATTTATTTTTTTTAAATTGACGGCCTTATTTTATTTATAGCACAAAAAATAGTGTTGCATGACCGTACAATTGTCAGTTAAAGTAACGGAGTGCCGTATTGCAAAAATGGCCTGGTCATGATGGGGGGTAAACCTTCTGGAGGGCAAGTGGTTAAACAAGTTATGTATTTAGCTAACCCACTGTGCTCTGGGAATCCTTTGTCATGTATTAAAAAGTTTAAAACTTGTACATACACACATACATACAGTGTGTGTATATATATATATATATATATATATATATATAAGGCTTCACTGCCGGCTTCCCTTACAAGGAATATTGGTGGCAGCAACTGAAAGCCAATTAAAAATTCGGCTGGGGTGCCGACATTGCGGGATCCCTGGACAGGTAAGTGTCCTAATATTTTTTAACCAGAAAGAATTTTATTATAGACAAAGTATAGACAGTTACAATACGTCAGGTATGCAAACCATTTTAATCAATCTTACACAGTCGAAGCATAGACAACAGCATTATACAGATCTCTGAAGAGTATATGAAACATTTCTCTAGATCTCATGCTACCCCCTAACTTATGTTACATCAACAGTCTATCTAGGACCAAGTCTACAGGACCAATACCCGGAGTGGACAGCCACGGTTCCCAGAGCTTGCTAAACTTGCCAGGGCTCTTTCTGTGTTGGAATATAACTTTCTCCATTCGAATAGTCTCTCCCATTTGGGATATCCATTCCGTTACCGTGGGGGGATCCCCCCTTTTCCAGTGTATCAATATAAGCCTGCGGGCCTGGAAGAGTGCTCTAATAATGGCCTGCCTGGGGATCTCCCCAACAGGGAGGTGGTCTGTGATACTAAGGATACAGATTTTTGGTTCTAGTGGTATATCAATTTGGAACACCGCTCCAACAGTGCGGAT
>BLSH010245037.1:130768-143826 GCA_018402905.1 Glandirana rugosa | reverse complement strand
TTTGACCCGGCGTCCCGTCATAAGGTTGTACTATTCCTGGGGTTTGTGTGGAGGTCCTGCTGGTGACGAAACGATTTCTTAGACTCCCATTTACACTACCTGACTGGTTCGTACAGATGTCTGGATTTGGGATAACTCGTAGACACCCCGTAGACACCCCGTAGGAGTTTGCCTCCCACCTCCTCGCGGTCCAGAGATTGTAGGTGGTCGAGGTACTACAGCAGTACCTCCTCACCTTCTCCTGAGGTCACCGTTGGATACTTCGAGACCTTTTGAGACCCCTAAGTGAAAATGTCCAAATTGGGCTCAAAGCGTCAATATTATGTGTGGCTACCATTATTTTCTTGGGCATGGAGTTTTCCAGAGCTTCATAGGTTGCCACTGGAGTCCTCTTCCACTCCTCCATGACGACATCATGGAGCTGGTGGATGTTAGAGACCTGGCGCTCCTCCACCCTCCGTTTGAGGATGCCCCACAGATGCCCCACAGATGCTCAATAGGGTTTAGGTCTGTAGACATGCTTGGTCAGTCCATCACATTTACCCTCAGATTCTTTAGCAAAGCAGTGGTCGTCCTGGAGGTGTGTTTGGGGTCCTTATCATGTTGGAATACTGCCCTGCGGCCCAGTTTCCAAAGGGAGGGGATCAAGCTCAGTATGTCACAGTACATGATGGCATTCATGGTTCCCTCAATGAACTGTAGCTCCGCAGTCATTGACTGCATAGGCACCTGCTACTATAACATGGGGACCATTTTGATGGTGGCCCCATCAGCAGTAAACAATTACTGTCCTTTCACCACATCCACTCCTCAGAAGTGAACAAAAATACCTAGCACTTCTGGATATGGGTGAGCAATCAACCCACTCTCTTCCATCAACATGACAGTGCTGGTGCTTGGTGAATGGCCTCATAGGCACCTACTGCTATCACATGGGGACCAGGAGAAAGTCTTGAGGCCTTGATTTGGAGTTAACGTTGGACTTCCTATTCTCACAAAGTAGTGGAAAAACAAAACAAGCTTAGTTTTTGTAGCTGATGGGACTGGCATTAAAATGACCGGTTCGATAGACCGGGGACAGCTATAATACATATGTCCCTCTCTCTCTTTCGGACAATTAAAACTAAATTTGCTCGGGAGTCATGGGACACCTCACCGAACATGCCCCTGTGGTGTGGTGTAAGGAATTGGAGTCTATACCGGACCCCGTGAAATGGTCCTCCATGGGAGTTAAATACCTGTGTCATCTCTTCGATGCGCAGGGCTTTAACCCCTTGCCAACCGCTGATCGGCATCTGACGGCGACAAGGTGGCTGGTGAGCGCAAATCGCCGTCATATGACGGCAGCCGCGATCACGAGCCTAGTGAGCGCGCGCGCGCCGCCGGAGGCGCGCTCACTGTGTTCGGGGAGGGCCAGGGAGCGGGTGCGGTGGCTTCGATTGCCGCCGGCTACCCGCGATGGCCCCCCCGGAGCGAAGGAACGGAGGTCCGTGTATGTAAACACGGACCTCCGTTCTGTGAAGGGGGTAGGGCTGTGATCACAGCCTTCCTGTACGTGGAGGCTGTGACCACTTCCCTTCCCCAGCTAGGGCAGTCCCCCCACAGTTAGAACACGCCCAGGGAACATAGTTAACCCTTAGAGCGCCCCCTGCAGGTTAACCCCTTCACTGCCAATGGCATTTACACAGTAATCAGTGCATTTTTATAGCACTGATCGCTGTATAAATGCCAATGGTCCCAAAAAAGTGTCAAAATGGTCCGACATGTCCGCTGAAATATCGCAGTGCCGCTAAAAGTCGCAGATCGCCACCATTACTAGTAAAAATAAATAAATAAATAAAAACCCCAAAAATGAATTCTCATCGTCCGTAAACGTGACCACTTTTGCGCAAACCAATCAATGAACGCCGATTGCGATTTTTTTTATCACAAATATGAGGAAGAATATAAATCGGCCAAAACCGATGAAAAAAAATGTTTTTTTATATTTTTTTTGGGGATTTGTATGTTAGCAAAAAGTAAGAAATTTGCGTTTTTTTGCAAAATTGTCGCTCTTCTTTTGTTTACAGCGGCGATCAGAAATGACGCAGAGGGGATCAAATACCACCAAAAGAAAGCTCTATTTGTGGGGAAAAAAGGGCGCAAATTTCGTTTGGGTACAACGTCGCACGACCGCGCAATTGTCAGTTAAAGTGAGGCAGCGCCGAATCGCAAAAAGGGCTCCGGTCCTAAAGCTGGAAATCCTTCCGGGGCTGAAGTGGTTAAACCCTTTCAGCAACTTCAGCAGGAGTTCGGCCTTCCAAATCCTTATATCTTTTACTATTACCAGTTGAGACATGCAGTCAGGGCACAATTTGGTGCCCTGGATAACCCGCTCTGCATGTCCCCACTAGTTAAAAATTACTAAGGGACCCGACCACCACTAAACTCATTTCAACCTACTATATGACCCTAGCCACAGACACAAACCCCAGGTTTCGGGCTGCCCAAAATAAATGGTCTGATCTGGATATGCAAGTCACAGAGGATTGGTCGGAATTCACCGACACCTTCAAGTCATCGGTCATCTCCTATAGAGACCGAATTATTCAAATTAAAGTCTTCCACCAGTCTCATCACACCCCTCACAGACTCCGTAAAATGGGCTTATCGCCCACGGACACATGCTTTAGAGGATGTGGTCAACAGGCAGACTTTCTGCATTGCTTCTGGACGTGCCCAACGATACAGCATTTCTGAAGAGACATTTGCTCCTTCATCTCGATGGCTCTGGGCCTCCCCAACACTAGTAACCCCAAGAATTGCCTTCTGGGAATTTTTGGAGATTTATTGCTGCCCGCCTCGGAAAAGAGACTCCTTTGTATCCTCTTCTTCTATGCAAAGAAGTCTCTCTTGCTGACATGGAAGAGCTCACAGACACTAAACAAACATTTGTGGTTGAAATTGATAAATGACGCTCTACCCTTATACAAAATTACCTTTGACCTTAGGAAAAGGAGTAAGGGATTCCATGAGATCTTGGGCAGATGAATAGCCAGTCCCTTTATGTTGTGCCCCCCTTTACCATGAAGATCAATGCTATTTAATCCACTCTGAGTCAGTACCAGCCTGCCCGGTTTACCATAAAGATTACTATCCTATGTCATACACTTGATGGACTCCAGTCTAACCAAATAGAGATATACCCGCATGTCATTTGCTGAAAGATATACCTAGGAAATGTTATTGATCACGTACTAGTTGCTCATATTTTGTACTTGCTTGTCATATATGATGCCCGAAGGGCTACTGTTTATTTCTGTGTTTGTATGTCTTTTACAATCAATAAAAATATCTTAAAAACTGGTTAAGTTAAAAGTGAGAACAGGTTCACATAAAGTTTTCAAACCACGTTTTTTAAAACATAGATGGTAAATCCAATAAATGTAGGTGATGAACATGGCATAACACAGGAGAACATGCCATTACTGGAAATCCACAGGTTAACAAGAAGTCTTATTTCTGCTATTGACCTCCAGTCACACAAGGTCCATGGAAATGACACTCTCGATAAAGATCCCGCTATCTCTACAGGCCTTAGCTGTGACCAGGAAAAAGTCCAATAAATGGAAAGCAACAGAGTCAAGCTGTGACAGATACTTATTTCAGATAAGGCAGCTGGAAGGGTCCTCATAGATTCGGTACAGCAGATGTTGTGGTGTCTCTGGAGGAGATATGGGATGCTGACACCACGCTCGCCTTCTCCTCACCTTCACTGTTCTCACTGATAATTGTGCTGGTTAACCCTCCACACGGCTTATATGCTGTTTTATCCCTAATGTTTTACTATATGATTTACATTATTATTGTATTTTTTACTATATGATTTACATTGTATGTTAGTTGCAGAGATGATTGAACAAAGCGGAGGCCTTAATCTTTGTAATGTTATTAGCTACGGTCAAATAAAACATAGAGGGGCTAGGAATGAGAGCTGGAATTCAGGCAGATATAATACAGGGTGGGCCATTTATATGGATACACCTTAATAAAATGGGAATGGTTGGTAAAATTAACTTCCTGTTTGTGGCACATTAGTATATGTGAGGGGGGAGCATTTCTCCTGCGGTGTTGCTATCAGTGTGTGAAGAGTGGGAGAAGGGGGTTGCATTGACAATCCAACACAATGGGCAGCACATTGAACACATTTTATAAGTGGTCAGAAACTTGTAAATAACTCATGAAAGAATAAAGTTACGTTAAAACCAAGCACACCATTGTTTTTCTTGTGAAATTCCCAATAAGTTTGATGTGTCACATGACCCTCTTCCTATTGAAAAAACAAAAGTTGGATTCAAAATGGCCGACTTCAAAATGGCCACCATGGTCACCACCCATCTTGAAAAGTTTCCCCCCTCACATATACTAATGTGCCACAAACAGGAAGTTAATATCACCAACCATTCCCATTTTATTAAGGTGTATCCATATAAATGGCCCACCCTGTATACTGCCATGTAAAGGATAAGTCTATGTTTCATTTCATACCTACAGTGGGTATAGAAAAAAATCACCTCCCTTTAAAATAATCACATTTTGTTGATTTGCAGCCTGAAATGAAGACAGACACAGTTTGTGTTTTATCCAGCTGTCTTGTAGTGCAACCTTTAACATCCAGGTGAAAGATATAACATCAACACGTCAGAAAAAAAAAAAACTGAATCACCGAGTTGGAAAATGGGCCACCTCCCCTTTGCCGGTATTTTGCTTTAATTACAGACTTTAGTGTGTTGGGATTTGTCTCTACTAACTTTACACATCTAGACTTTACAATATTTGCCCTCTCTTCTTTGCAGAACTGCTCATGTTCAGTTTAATTTGATGGTGACGGTTTGAGGACTGCAGTCTTCAAGTCATTCCACAGATTTTCAATGGGGTTTAAGTCTGGACTAGGCCATGAAATGACATTCACAGTTTTCTCCTACAAACCACTGTGCGGTCATTTTTGCTGTGTGCTTTGGGTCATTGTCACATTGGAAGGTAAACCTTCTTCACATTGACAACTTTCTGGCAGAGTGCAGCAAATTTTCCTAAAAAATGTGATGGTATTTCGCCCCATTCATTTTTCCTTCTATCCTGACAAGTGCTCCAGTCCCTGCTGGAGAGAAACCCCCATATCAGTGTATTACCCCCTCCATCTTTACTGTAGGAATGGTGTTATTTGGATGGTGAGCTGTATTGGATTTCCGCAAGACATATTGTTTGGTGTTGAGGCCAAACAATTCAATTTTAGTCTCATTTGACCACCTTAAACGCATCTTCTGAGGCCACATGGGAAAAGTGTTATGGGCAGATGAGACTAAAATTGAATTATTTGTCCTCAACACTAAATGATATGTCAGGGGGAAATCCTATACAGCTCACCATCCAAATACCACTTTCCCTAAAGTAAAGCATGGAGCACTGTATATGGCTTGGCTCAAATCTACAGGTGTGACTGAGCGGGAGGAGTATTTCCACATTTTTATTGCGCCTTCCTGCTTCTCATATGTAAGGTGAACCCACATGCAAGAAAAGAAGCCCCTGACTCTCTTCCAAAATCCCACGTGCTTGCTGATGCATGAGGGTGCCATTAATAATGAATGACGCCACCATGCGATTCTACATGTCGGAAAAGTGCACAACTTTGAATGCATCCCTGACATACGAAGGTCTGAGCCTAGCCTTAGGGTGTAACATGAAGCATGGATGTTTATACCATTCCCAAACCGCTCCCTTATATCTGAGCCACAGATTGCATTTTCCTGTGTAAGAAGATCTGTACACGGGAGTAACTGCAGGGGTCGCTATTGTGACTCAACCTCATGCTCCAGAGGGCCTGTGCAGCTCTCCTCTATACATGGACAGGAGGGGCAGCATATAGAGGAACCGATGCCCTCCATGCTCCTGCTGTAGTCCCTGAATACCCTCTTCTCCTCCTCTCTTTCCCGCAGGCATTCAGCAGCTCTAGGAGAAGCATGAAAGGCATTGGTTCCTCTATATGCCACCCTTCCTGTCCAGCTTTCTTCTGCTCTCTCCTGGAATGCCCCTGTGATCTTCCCTGCCAACTTCTGTGCTCTTTTCTCCGTCTCTGTCTCTGTTTAGACCCCTGACATCTCACCAAAGCATCCCCAACGTGGCTCCTAAAAAATGGTAAAAAATAATATTGTAAAGGAAATAAATCAATAAAAAAAATGGTAAAAAATAAAAAAATAAATAAAAACTACTGACACCAGTGGCAGAACTACCAGGGTCGCAAAGGTCACACTTACGGCTGGCCCTTGGTGTTCCACCACTGGGCTTTAGCGGTAAAGGCTCCAGACTTGGAGGGAAGGCCCTTCATGGTTTCTTGCACCGGGGTCCTGAAGGTTCTAGTTATGCCTCTAGCTGTACACCTGCATCATCCAGGTCTGGGATCAAGGAATTCCCACATTTCTTATCCGCCACCATGGCGTGTAGTCCAGCTGCATTTCCTCCTGCCCCATAACAGCACAGGTCTGCACCTCTGTAAATCATAGAAAGAGCCTATGCTTTGCAACCGCGTTGCACTGACCATGGGTGCATTGTGCTGCAGACTTAATAGCAAAAATATGTGTAAATACATATTGATCATTAGATCAATGTTAATGTATTTTCTACTTTTTGTAAGTAGCACCCTGGTCCTAAACAGGTCTGCTCACAAATTTAGTTCTGCTAGGTGGTAACTAGCCTGGCTAATTGTTAGGGTGATCCACTGACTTTTGCCCTAAACTTGAATTTGGTGCACCTCTCTCTTCTGTCACGAGGTGGCATTGCCTCCTGTGGCATTAGAATGACAAGGGCATAGTAAATTTGGTTTAGTTGTGTATAGTTTGTCCCAGCCAATTGGTAGAAGTCGCTTTGGCCCCATGGCCTGCTGGGAGAGCCTATTCTGTGCCACCTGGACAGCTGTCTAAGTGGACGTATGTTGTATCTCTCCCAGTTGCTAGGCCAGAAGCCTGAGGCCTCTCCAGGAGCACCTGGCTGCTAGGCTGTCTGAGGCCTATCCAGGACTGTGAGAATCAGCATCAGGTTGGGGCTTCAGGTCGGGAGCCCAACCAAGTTGCAGAAGTTCCAAGTTGACACCAGAGGCCAGAAGCAGTTGCCATACGGGACTACCACTCCTGTTGCCAGAGGCAAGCGAGAACCAAGGCCAGAAATAAAGGAGAAGCAATTGCCACCAAGGGACAACCACTCCTGTTATCAGAGGCCAGTGTATGGAAGTCTGAAGAAGTACCAGAGCAGCCTTTTTTACTAAACCGGGGACGGTGAAGAAGTGGGAAAGCTTCAGCAGAGTGCCAAGCCAGGGACCCAGCAGGTAGCGTGGGTGAAGCTTGACGAATATACAGTGGGTTAGCTGTGGAATAGCTCAGGGGATCCAGCAGAGGCTGGGGTCTCAGAAGTCTAGAGAGAGACGGGGGTTCAGTGAGTGAAGATCTACAGTAGGAGACTGTGAGATGTGAGAGAAGATACTGTGAGTTACATGTGCAGATCTACATTGAATTGTTGAAAGTTCAGTTGCTATAGGAGACAGCAGTTCTACAAAATACAGTTTGAAGCATCCAGCTTAAAGACCCTCTACATGTATAGCTGTCTGCCTATTACTATTTTTGTCTGTGGAGTCTGCCAATTGCTTTTGCATCTACCTAAGGGTGTCCTGGCCTTAACCCTCTCTCCTCCAGTTCTTGTTAAGAGACAATAAATCTGCATTCAAAAAGTGACTGGTGCCCATGTATCTAATGTGCATTATACCCACCATGCCCAGTAACCTGCACCTTGAGGAGGAATGTCAGCTGCCCCTGACTCTGGAGGTCACCATCAGGGCTCTGGAGGGCGGGGGCATCACATGTGAAAGGTGGTCTTCCACTTTATTCCAGCTTTTACTTCATTAAAAGCACATTAAATGTGATTTTAATCACATCTACTATAAGAACCTGGCACCTGTGTTTATATTAGCTTATTATAACCCCCTGCACAGCAGGAGCAGAACACAGTGGGGTGGATTTACTAAAGGCAAATAGACTGTGCAATTTCCAAGTGCAGTATACAAAAGGAAAAGGAAGGCTCACTGACCTTGTGCATTACCAAAGATATTGTAATAAATATTTAAAAACAGCAAAGGTTATAATCACATACAACCATGTAAAATAAGCATATAGGGTACTCCGCGACAGCAAACAATACAATTCAAGTCCATAGCGGGACCCAGGATCACAGATGAATTGTATGGTGAGACTTACTGTCTGCGTGCTGGCTGACGCGTTTCGAGGGAAGGACCCTCTTCCTCAGAGCCTAAGCCACATATGTCCAGTCTCCTCAAGGAAGGTTACACATTTGTTTTATATACATGCTACCCAAGAGTCTACTCCCAGGTATACACAGCAAGACACACCTATACCTAACTGGCCCCAATCCCCAAGGCTGAGGTAAAGGGGGAGTGCCCTGCTGTACCAACACTTACATATATCAGAACTGTATAATGTTGCATATTCAATACTCAGAGAGCAATACAACTCAATATGTAAATAGAAACTGTGCATGAAATTAAAGTAAAAATTACAATTGAGATAATATAATTTAATTAATGGATAAACTGAGTCACTTCTTATGTATAGTAGCAGTCTCCGCAAAACACTAGTTAGATACATTTAAAATTAAATTGCTGCTTGCAGACCAGTGTGATACCAAAGGTTGTCATCTAACTGGTAATCATTAGAGGTGATGTGATAAGAGCAATCCACAATATAAAGCTTAACCGCAGTGCAAAGCACAAATGAACACAGATCCTTCCCTGCACAATTGGGAACACCATCTGTATGTCAGGGGACTAACCTTGTGTGGCCGTACCTATTGACCACTAATCCAGCTGTCACACTATAACGGTTACAATGTTGCCCGCACCCCAGGTCGCTCCACAGGGCCGGCGATACGGATGGAAATGCCCTCTCCTCAGTACACCCAGTTGGTCTGCATATACATGGGAGAAAGGTTATAGATGGCTATCATTGGATGTAGCCTCTCTATATGCGCCAATACAACACGAATTTGGCCTTAGGGCAGTGGAATACTACATGGTGGAGGCCCATGAGTTGAACTCACGGCAAGCACAGCTCTTGTATGATTGCATCGAGTTCACACTCACCCATAACTATTTCTCCTTTTTGGGGGTACACTATAGGCAAGTCAAAGGGACAGTCATGGGAGCAAGGTTTGCCCCCAGCTATGCAAACCTATTTATCACATCACCTCTAATGATTACCAGTTAGATGCCAACCTGTGGTATCACACTGGTCTGCAAGCAGCAATTTAATTTTAATTTTAAATGTATCTAACTAGTGTTTTGTGGAGACTGCTACTATACATAAGAAGTGACTCCGTTTATCCATTAATTTAATTATATTATCTCAATTTTAATTTTTACTTTCATTTCATATACAGTTTCTATTTACCTATTGAGTTGTATTGCTCACTGAGTATTGAATATGCAACATTAACCACTTCAGCCCCAGAAGGATTTCACACTTTAGGACCAGAGCACTTTTTGCGATTTGGCACTGCGTCGCTTTAACTGACAATTACGCAGACATGCGACGTTGTACCCAAACAAAATTTGCGTCCTTTCTTTCCCACAAATAGAGCTTTCTTTTGGTGGTATTTGATCCCCTCTGTGTCATTTCTGACCGCCACTATAAATAAAAAAAGAGCAACAATTTTGAAAAAAAAACATTTTTTCTTACTTTTTGCTAAAATACAAATCCAAAAAAATTTTTAAAAAAACGTTTTTTTTCATCGGTTTTGGCCAATTTATATTCTTCCTCATATTTTTGTGTTTATTGATTGGTTTGCACAAAATTTGCCACGTTTACGGGTGATGAGAATGAATTTCTGGGGTTTTTATTGTTTCTTTATTTTTTACTAGTGATGGCAGTGATCTGCGATTTTTATTGGTACTGTGATATTGCAGCGGACATGTTGGACCATTTTGACACTTTTTTGGGACCATTGGCATTTATACAGCGATCAGTGCTATAAAAATACACTGCTTACCTTGTAAATGACATTGGCAGTGAAGGGGTTAACCTGGAGGGGGCGCTCTAAGGGTTAACTGTGTTCCCTGTGCGTGTTCTAACTGTATGGGGGCTGGGCTGGCGGGGGGGTGATCACGGCTTCCATATACAGGAAGCCTGTGATCACAGCCCTTCTCCCTCTGCCAGAATGGGAGGAGCCCATCCCAAGATGCAGGCTTCAAAGGGGAAGAAAAGAAACAAGCAGGGCATACTTCACCCAATCGTCCTGCCAGTGGGCAAGTCCCTTCCACAGGGGCACAGGGTGGCAGGCTTGTTTGTCCTGCAATTCAGGGGTAAGTGCACACTACGCTGCTCCTCCAGCACTCTCTGGAATGTGCTGCATAGTCTGTTCCACACCACAGTCTTATGCATAGTAATGGGGATCCGGGACTCGACTATCCCCCTCCCCCCGAACAGAGATGGAATAGCTCCTTGTGGGTTGTCCTGCTTTAACAATCATAACGCAGTCCTTCCAGATAGCTCTGCCCAGGCTCCATTCCTTCTTCAACTCCAGGAATCTCTCCCACTGGCTGCTTTCCAGTCCCAGCAAAGGCTTAGGTACATGGAGGTACTCCCAAGCCATGTCATTTTCCCACCCCTCCCTGGAGCTCTCTACAACATCCATGACCTGGGGTGACACGTATGGGAAGTCCAGGCCCCACTCCAGAGCTACTCTCCGCTGAATCTCATGCTGGTAACGGGAAAACCTGGGCAAACTCTTCACCTTCCCTCCCCCAACTGCACCAACGTGTCTGGAGATTTTGCTGCATGCTGACGGCATATTGCAACTCTGGTCTGGGTTGTGGAAGCCCTGTTATGAAAAAGACGGCCCGGACGGCAATTGTAAAAATGAACATACTACCCAAAATACTCTACTTCTTTCACACACTCCCCATTAAAATACCCACGAGCTTCTTTACATTGCTATCGAACCTCATAAGAACCTTCATATGGGCGGGACGCAAACCAAGAATTAGTCTTGAGATCCTATCCAGACCCAAGGATAAAGGGGGTATTAGTTTACCAAAACTTTAAGCTCTATTATCTCGCTGCCCATCAAGCACGGATAATAGACTGGAATTGTCATGGGACGGAGAAAGACTGGGTTCAGCTGGAAAACAATAGCTCTCCCCTGCCCCTGCGATTTCTCCCCTGGACACAATTTCAAAAACTCCCGGGCGACATCAAATCGAATCCCACTATAGGGCCAACCCTAGATGCCTTTCATGCAATGAATAAAACTATGGCACTTTCCTCCAGCCCCGGACCATTAACGCCGATCGCCTCAAACCCTGACTTCACACCTGGGCTAGAAAAGGGTAGGATTCCGCCAAGAGACGAAAAAACACCACTCCTGGCACTACACTGCATTGACAGTAACCGCATCGCCTCCCTCGAATCCATAAACACACAACTTGATCAGCATTCTCCACTGTCTTTTTGGACTTATCGCCAGATACACAACTACCTCGCCACACTAAACAAACATGACCTCCACAGACCTCTAACACCGTTTGAAAATATCTGTCTTTCAGGCGAACCTGTAGACAGATCTACATCACTGATGTACTCCCTACTACTGGGTGCCAATACCTCTTCCACCTCCAACACACGACAATATTGGGAAAACTCACTACAAACAAATTTCTCAGATGAACAATGGTCGAGGGCAAACATCTTTGCTCATAAAGACTCTATTAGCACACGCACACAGGAGATGTCCTACAAATTATTGACGAACTGGTACGCCACTCCTACCAAGCTGAAAAAAATGGTACCCCCAATCCTCAGACCTATGCTGGCACTGTGGGCGAGACACGGGCTCACTAACACACATTTGGTGGTCCTGTGATGCCATCACTCCATTCTGGAACAAAGTGAAGGACATAATAAAGCACATTATAGAGACCAATATAGATCTCACACCGGCTTGTTGCCTACTCCACATCACGTCTGGCTCAATGAGACACTACAAACGCTCAATAGTAAGACATCTCCTCAATGCTGCCAAGCTGCTGATTCCCAGATACTGGAAATCTATATGCACCCCGACAGTCGCAGAGTGGTTACAAGAAATAGATACGATTTACCAAATGGAAGAACTAGTAGCCATAGCAAACGACACAGTGGAAAGATACCACACACAATGGTCTCCTTGGATCATCTATCGTTACTCCACCCAATTCACCCAAGCTTTGCATTCTTAATGGTGTCATTATTAGCACTACCAAAAACTCACCGCCATTGCCCCTCCCCAGACTACAAGGCCAACCTGCATACTAAAAACCTGCTCAGCACCACAAACTGTGCAACCATATTAAAGTCCGATGCTTAGACCCACATCTTTCTACCGACATGCCGGTGGGATGGGGCGGCCCCCCCACCTTGTGACACAAATTGCTCCCACATGGGGTGTCACCCGGTGGCAGGGTCTTAGCCCCCACCCCCCCCCCCTCTGCTCTAAGATGTAGAGTTACCTGCTAAACACAACAGTGGGCTGCTTTACTCTCACTCCCATTACCTCATACAGACATGCAAATCACAATTACTAGCAGATGGGTCATGACAACTCATCTGTTCCCATTCAATGGGCTCAATTATAACTGCTGATTTATATGAAGAGATTGACACGTACGTTCTACTTATATGCTTGTGAAATGTATATCTTACTGACTGGTATGACCTGTATACCTTGCTTGTTAAAACAATAAAAATTTTTGCAATGAAAAAAAAAAACGTACAGACATACTCCATTACCCTCACTCTCATTTCGTCGGGTGACAACACAAATCGTCCATTGAGATGTAGAATCTCGTCTCCCCCCCCCCCACCCCCGATTCTGGGACGGTGGCCCACTGTGGGGTACACCCTCGTTAAACACAGTGTTCCACCCCCCCGGCGGGGTAGGGTGGCCGTACAGCCATCTTTCTACACCCAGATTCGTAGCCTGAAATT
>BLSH010245037.1:86330-108390 GCA_018402905.1 Glandirana rugosa | reverse complement strand
CCCCCCCCCCCCCCCCCCCCTTTCTATTTTCTATCCTTCCTTTTTCATTTTCTCTGTTTATTCATTGAGATCTCTTTTGCTTAAACTTTTTTTTTCAGTCAAACAGCAAAAATAAATTACAAAATCTATTGGTTGCTCTGTTTATTCATTGTGATTTCCTTTACTTTAACGTTTTTTTTAAGTCAAACACAGCAAAAGTAAATTGCGTAATCCATTGGTTGTCCTCTCTTTCAGCCTCCATCCTTCCCTTCTTCATTGCCTCCTCCATTCCTTCCTTTTCTCCACTCTTATTTTTGTCTATCCTTCCTTTCTCATTTTTTTTCCTCTCTTTATCCATTGTGATCTTTATTGCTTAACTTATTTTTTTTTAAGAATCCATTGATTGTTTTTTTTTTCTTCCATCCTCCTTACTTCTCTACTTCATTCCCTTCTTCTCTCCTTGCCCCCCCCCCCCCCTTTTTCTTTTTATCCTTCCTTCCTGCCTATTTCACTTTCTCATGATTTCTCTGTTTATTCATTGTGATCTTTTTGGTTAATTTTGTTTTACCTTCTTCTTTGAAGTCACAAATAACAAACATAAATTACAAAGATCGGTTGGCTGTCTTCTCTGTGTCCTTGGCTCCAGCAGCAATCTCTTGGCATTGGCATATGTTTAATAGGAAGCGGATTGCATCTGGAAGTGATGGCGCAGCGGGGGGTTCCGTGTTGCGAGTCTCTGACAAGGATTTTAGGATGTTACAAAGTCTCCTCCTGCTGTGCCGCTCTTGTGGTCCTTGTCTCTTTTTTGGCAAAATTAGGATTTATGTTTTGTGCGATGCATGAAGACAAGTCTAATAATTGTGTTTTATTGCTTGTTGTACAACAGAAACAATAGGAAGGGGAAATTAAATCAGTATGTTACTCTGAATGCATTATTTTAAAGAGACAATATATGGGGGGGGGGGGGGGGCGTGGTTTGAAATTATTTTTTTTAATTTGCTTGACTTCACCTTGAAGAAGGAATAGTTATGCATGGGCAAAGGAAATGTTTGACATGTAAAAGCAGTAATTTGGCCACTGTGAGGCTTATGTTCAAAGCACGTGTAAATAATTAAAAAATGTACACATGAAATATGGAACATCAAGCACAAATATAAATATTTGTTATTTTCAGCTAGCAGCTACAGTTCCAAATTTATTTCATTTGTTTGTCAGGCAGACTTTAAAGTGATATTAAAACCTTTGGTTTTTTTTAAACTAAACTAACAAACATGTTATACTTACCTGCTCTGTGCAGAGCAGCCCCGATCCTCCTGTTCTGGGGCCCCCCCATCAGCGCTCCAGGCCCCTCCTCTTAGGCGAGCGCCACTTTCCTGGGGCACCCATGTGAGCTTGTATTCGAGCCGCCCAGTCTGCGTCTATTGACCTGCTCCCGCTCCCTCATCACAGCATATGATTGACAGCAGAGGGAGCCAATGGCTGTGCGTTGCTGGATCGGATCGGGACCAGGTAAGAATAAGGGGGTGGGTCCCGGGGGGCTCCTGCAGCACAGAAGGTTTTTACCTTAATACATAGAAAGCATTAAGGTAAAAAATCTTAAGGCTTTAGAACCACTTTATGGCTGCTTCACACAACGCATGAAAAATGCATGAAAATAGCACGTTGCACTTGTGGTGCCATTATTTCTTAATGGGATCCCAGACGTGGGTAGCAGGTGGGTGCTTTCCCTGCCATAAAACATGCAAAAACACACATCATCAACCGCCCTTGTCTCAGTGCCAAAAAATTGGTACTTGAGCTTCTTTGGTGCATTCAATGTGCGACAAATAGTCTATTCAAATCAATGACGAACTGGAAAAAAGAAAGAGAATAGCGCCATCTAAGTGCAGCAATGATAGTACATTTTATTCCAAGGATAAATAATAAAACTCACAAGATCACAAAGATATCAATGCAAATGACAAGCATGCCCAAAACACACTAAAACGCGCAATGCAAAACACATCACGTTGCAACAGGTGCTGAAAAAAAAGCCTACTTACAGGATGAAGCTCATCACTCACACACATAAACCGATCAGAAGATTAACACTCCCTAGCCTTCTAACCTTGCTTGCGCTATTCAGGTGGGGTCAGGGCGCATTTACCTCAAGGCAAACAAGGCATTTGCCTTGGGTGGTAGTTTTCAGGGGGCGGAGTCACCCCCCAGGCTCCCTCTTCCTGTCATTTCACCCCACTGCACTGACCCTGGCAAACCTGATGCCCTGCCCTGCCCCCTCCTGCCAACTGTGGGAGCTGCAGGGCATCCATTGAAGGATCGGTTTGTCCAATTAGATCCCCCCTCCACTCCTCTGACCCCCTCTTTGGTGCCCCCCACCTCCCTGATTGCCCCATGTCGGCTCTCCCACCTTCCCCTCCCGCTGGCTGCAGCCGCTGCTAGTGAGGGAGATCTGGATGGATGAAAGAATACAGACAGCGATCACAGTACTGATCGCTTCTGAATTCATTTATTACTGACACGTAGTAAACTGTGTTTACTATGTGTCAGTTTGTGAATGAAATATAGTAAACACTATATTTCATTTTATGAATGAATAGGAGTCTTTATACAGACTCCTATCTCATTCACCCACAGTGCAACTCAAGCTGCAGAGAAAGGAACTGTCTTCAGTCCCTTTCTCTGTCTCAAAAAAATACATTAGAGGTCTGTTTAGACCCTGATGTCTCTCCAAAGCCCCCCCCAAAAAAAAAAAAAAATTAAAAATAAATAAAATTGTACCTGTACAAAAAAAAAATGCAAAAAACATAGTAAGAGCCATTTCACATGGGTTCTGTTAAGCGGATTCGTCTGCCCAGCGGGGGATCTGTCTGCTATGCAGAGCAGACCTGGACACAGCCCGCTCTCCTCTGTGGGGCTGTTGGATGGAAATGGACCACTTGTCCATTTCCATCAGACTGCCTTCTGATCTGCCAGACAGGTGGGGAATAGATTCGCCATCCGTCTGTTTTTAACACACAAGATCGGATGGTGGCGGGTGTCAATGGACAGGAAGGGGTGGGACAAATTTAAATGGGGGCGCCTGATTTTAGTCTTGCCTAGGCCAGCACAAAACCAAAATACACCACTGGGTGGCGTCATATGGAACCTCAGTTAAAAAGAAGCTGTGAATAAGAAAAAAGCTGTGGTCAGAATGCCTTAGAAAAAATATCTCTTGGGTGCACCAAGTATTACATCTGGCTGCTTTAAAAAAAATAAAGCATGTATATAAATAGTAAAATGGTAATATAAAAAACTAGTTTGAAAACAATACATATATATACATATACTGTATATATATAGATAGAGAGAGAAAGTACTGTGGAAAAGTTTTAGGCAGGTTTGAAGAAATGTTGTAAAGTAGGAATGTTTTCAAAAATATATATTTTAATTGTTTTATTTTTATCAATTTACAAAATGCAAAGTGAGTGAACAGAAGAAAAATATGTGAAAAAGTTTTAGGCAGGTGTGAAGAAATAATGTAAAGTAAGAATTCATTCAAAAAAATATTTATTTTAATTGTTTTATTTTTATTAAGTTACAAAATACAAATTGAGCGAGCAGAAGAAAAATCTAAATTCAACCAATATTTGGTGTGACTACCCTTTGGCTTCAAACCAGTATCATTTTTTACACTTAATACTGGCGGAAACCAGTGGAACCCAAGTATACCCATCTTCTGTCCTGAGAAGTCTAGCCAGAAGTGGTCTTCATGGAAGAATTGCAGCCAAAAAGTCAAACTTCCAACATAGAAACAAGGCTTAACTACTCAATTATACATGAAAACATAGGAACGTGGGTGCAGAAAAATGGCAGAAGGTGCTCTGGAGTGAAAATGTGAAATATTTGGCTGTAGCAGAAGGCAGTTTGTTGGGGAATGGCTGGAGAGCGGTACAATAATGAGTGTCTGCAGGCAACTGTGAAGCATGGTGGAGGTTCCTTGCAAGTTTGGGGCTGCATTTCTACAAACGGAATTGGAGATTTGGTCCAACTCCATTTGGAATTGCATACCAACTAAAGTTGGCCAAGCTTGCCCCACATCCACTTAAAGCGGTAGTAAAAGACAACCTAACTCCAAATCTGCAATATGCAACTTCATGTTGCCCTTTATAATCATTGTGCTGCATACATTATGCAAATAAAGTGTTCTTACTTGCTCAAATAAGCTTTTTCTGAACACTCTAGCTAGTATGTTACCACCGCCATTATAACTCCTGTTTTACGCATCCCATTTTATAAGTGGTCAGAAACATGTAAATAACTCATGAAAGAATAAAAAAAAAAAAATAAAACCAAGCACACCATTGTTTTTCTTGTGAAATTCCCAATAAATTTGATGTGTCACACGACCCTCTTCCTATTGAAAAAACAAAAGTTGGATTCAAAATGTCCGACTTCAAAATGGCCGCCATGGTCACCACCCATCTTGAAAAGTTTCCCAGCTCACATATACTAATGTGCCACAAACAGGAAGTTAATATCACCAACCATTCCCATTTTATTAAGGTCTATCCATATAAATGGCCCACCCTGTATTTCTGCCCCCACTATGTCTCTGTAGCCATAATCCTGCGCATCTGTCTTCGGCTCCACTCTCTGTCTCTGCGTCTCCACAACCCCTGTGACGTAGTGAGTGTGGTTGTTCCTGTCGTATGCTCCGAGTCTATTTCAGTTTAACAACTTTTGGCTTGTTCTGACTATCCCTGCCTGCTTAATACCCTGACCTTTGGCTTGTTCTCTGTTTCTCCTGTCTTCTTGATACCCTGACCTTCGCTTGCTCTTCCATCTGTCACTGTCTGCTTGTGTCCCTAACCTTTGACTATGCCACTGACTATCCTTGCTGTTCCTGCGCTGCTGCTTCCTCTCTTCTACCTGTAGCCAGCTGGCGCGGCGACCTGGATCCAGTTGCAGCCAAATCCATCCTCACCACCAGACACTCTGACAAATAACTACTGGCTCTTAGACTCCGTACCCTGGGGAAACCGATGCACTAGCTCCCTGTGTTTGAGTGTCAGTGCTCCAGGGGCCTGTCTTCCCGTACCAGCCGGAGCTCATTTATTTATTTATTTCAGGTACTTGTATAGTGCTGTTAATTTATGCAGAGCTCATTTATTTATTTATTTCAGGTACTTATATAGTGCTGTTAATTTATGCAGCGCTTTACATATATATTGCACATTCACATCATTCCCTGCCCTCAAGGAGCTTACAATCTAAGGTCCCTAACTCACATTCATACACATACTAGGGCCAATTTAGACAGGATCTAATTTACCTACCAGCATGTCTTTGGAGTGTGGGAGGAAACCAGAGTACCCAGAGGAAACCCACACAGGCACAGGGAGAACATGCGAAGTCCAGGCAGGTAGTGTCATGGTTGGGATTCAAACCTGTGACCCTTTTGCTGCAGGCGAATGTGCTATCCACTACACCACTGTGCCACCTATTAGCAGCAGTCAGCTATAGGTCCACAACCTTAGCGGTGCGCTTCACAACCTTAGCGGTGCGATTCGCACTTCTGCGGTGCGATTCGCACTCCAGTGGTGCACATCTGTCACCTGGCCCCAGGTGTCCAGATGCCTGTATTGCACAAACAACACAGAACAAAAAAGGTGCAAACACCTAGTGCATTATCTCCCGCACTTTATTAGAGTGGTTCTAAAAACTCAAGATTTTTTACCTTCATGCACTGCATGCATGAAGGTAAAAAATCTCCTCTGTGCAGCAGCCCCCCTAATACTTACCTCGGCTGCATCTCAATACAGCTATGTGCACGAGTGCCTTGGCTCTCCAGGTACTCTGCTTCCTCATTGGCTAAGACAGCAGTGGGAGCCATTGGTTCCTGCTGCTGTCAATCACAGACACTTAGCATCAGGGCTGGGCTCAGCCCTTCCTTCTCAGAGCTCTAGTGCTCAGCTGTCGGTTAATTGCCAGCACTCCTCATTCCACAGTGACTCACCTGCTCTTCATTTCCTGCTTGTCAGCTAGCCCTTCTGGCTATTTAAACTGCCTGGATCAGATCTCCTGTGCCTTCGCCTGGTCAACATATCCGGATACACTCGCTGTGTTTTCCTGTTAAAGACTTTGTTTGGCTGACTTCCCTTCTGGTTCCTGATCCTGTTTGCTGCCTCTGACTACATTGATTTCTGGATTAAAGACTTTTGCCTGGCTGATTTCCCTTCTGGTTCCTGTTCCTGTTTGCTGCCTCTACTATGCTGATCTCTGGATTCCTTTTCCACTGGCTTGTTCCGACTATCTGCTCTGGTTACCGAACCATGTTTTGACTACGTTTGCTCTGTTTGTACCATTTTTACCATTCTGTTAAATAAGTGTTTTTTTACTGCACTTCTGTCTCAGTCTGATTCATGGTTCCTGACACTTAGCCAATCTGGAGAGAGAGGGGGTGGGGCCAAGCCTTGGCTCTGTGTGTTAATGGACATGTAGAGCCGCAGCATAGAAGCGAGCCTGCTCAGCCGCCCCCATTGCAAGCTGCTTGCTCTGGGGGCACTCGGCAAGAGGGAGAAGCCAGGAGCGCGAATGAGAGTCCTGAAAAGAGAAGAGGATGAATGGCGAAACCATTACACAGAGCAGGTAAGTATGGCATGTTTGTTATTTAAAACAAAAAAAAAACAGACATAAAAAATACAAATTATACTCACAAACCAAAATAGAATGGTAGCGCATCAAAAATAACAAAGTCTAGAAGTCCACCCTCCAACCTCATGGAAATGTGTGGATGACAGAACTCCTTCTGGTTGACAGGCCCCCTTCTTTAGCGCAATAGCTTTGGCGTTTTGCGCCCTTTCCGTTCTGTGTTGTTTGTACATGTTACATGATACTAGAAGAGGTCTCTGCTTTATTACCGCTTTACTAATGAATTCTTCCTCTTCCACTACAGACTGATGGGGTCCAAGGGCCGCATGACAAGTGCCAAAGGCCTGCACGTGGCCCTCGGCCACAGTATGGGCACCAGAGTGCTAACACTTTTATTAGAAAGGGCAAGTAATGGCACTTACCACATCCGCCTCCTTTCTAGCATCATGCCTATTAGTCTACTACAAGCACAAATTATATGTCCCTGTCCCTTGTCAGTGCTCCAAGCTCCTGAAATAATGTATGTGCTGATATCTCTGATTGAGCGACTTACCACTTATAAAACAGCCAAAGCTTTCCCGCTTCGAGCACAATCCGCTGAGTGCCACTTCATTCCCCTCCAAATTGCCGGTGCTTTTAGTCTTTGTTCATCCAAACAGCTTTTTTCTCTTCAAGCGTCCTTTTACCATCAGCTTCCACATGACTTCTGCTCCTTCCCCGCCAATAGAATTGATAGAAAGCTTTTTACGCAATTAACAACTTAACAAAAACAGTCATTTCCAATTCGAGAAACACTTACTCGATTAAAGTAAAATTCTGCGGTCACCCCGGTAAATAAAGCCGATGTCTGCTTTACAGGTGCACGCAAATTTTTTTATTATTATTTATTTATTTATTTGTTGTTGCTTTTTTTTTCTAGATATTTTGTTTATTTTAATATTATATATTTTTTTTTAGCAGTTAACTCCCTTATTCTATTATTTTTTTTCCGATTCTTAAGTTAGTTGGACAGAGCACACATTTTAATTACTGATAAACAGATAAAGACACTGTAGAAATGTCTCTAGATTTGTTGTTTTACCTGTCCGAGGATTTTATAATTCTGTTCAGCTATTCTTATTATGCAGGAGCATCTGCAGCACAGCAGGTCTAAGACCTCCTTTTTCTCTTCTGTGGTCCAGGAACCGCCCCAGACTGCTGATTGCACAATGAAGGAGCAGCAGCGTACTGATTGGCTCAAAGCACTGCCCCTCTTGCCTAGGGCAGCACAAAACCAAAAGCACTGCCCCCTGGGGACACATTACAAATCTTACATTAGTTATAGGTAATGATTGTTAATGAATATATAGCTGGATTAACGTTTTTTTTGTATATCTGCTTGGAATTCAGCTAAAGACACACTTCAGCTTAAAATGAAAAGTTTATTCACGTATCACTTTTGTGCACCAGACCATGCAACTCCCTTATGTGCATAGCTCCTAACTGGCCCTGATTTCGAGGGACTATCCATGATTTGGAGCAAAGTCCCTCTGTCCTCCTCATTTGTCCCTCATTTTGATCTGATCTAGAGCGCCTTGAAAAAGTATTCATACCCCTTGAAATATTCCACATTTTGTCATGTTACAACCAAAAAATGTAAATGTATTTTATTGGGATTTTATGTGATAGACCAACACAAAGTGTCACATAATTGTGAAGTGGAAGGAAAATGATAAATGGTTTTCAAACATTTTTTACAAATAAATAAGTGAAAAGTGTGGGGTACATTTGTATGGCGCCCCCCTGAGTCAATACTTTGTAGAACCGCCTTTCACTGCAATTACAGCTGCAAGTCTTTTTGGGGAAGTCTCTACCAGCTTTGTACATCTAGAGAGGACATTTTTGCCCATTCTTCTTTGCAAAGTAGCTCAAGCTCTGTTAGATTGGATGGAGAGCGTTTGTGATCAGCAAATTTCAAGTCTTGCCACAGATTCTCAATTGGATTCAGGTCTGGACTTTGACTGGGCCATTCTAACACATGAATATGCTTTGATCTAAACCATTCCATTGTAGCTCTGGCTTTATGTTTAGGGTCGTTGTCCTGCTGGAAGGCGAACCTCCGTCCCAGTCTCAAGTCTTTTGCAGACTCTGTATTTGGCTCCGTCCATCTTCTCATCAACTCTGACCAGCTTCCCTGTCGCTGCTGAAGAAAAACATCCCCACAACATGATGCTGCCACCACCATGTTTCACAGTGGGGTTGGTGTGTTCAGGGTGATGTGCAGTGTTAGTTTCCCGCCTCACATAGCGTTTTGCTTTTAGGCCAAAAAGTTCAATTTTGGCCTCATCTGACCAGAGCACCTTCTTCCACATGTTTGCTGTGTCCCCCACATGACTTCTCACAGACGACAATGGGGGCTTCTTATGGCTTTTTTCAACAATGGCTTTCTTATAGCCACTCTTCCATAAAGGCCAGATTTGTGGAGTGCACAACTAATAGTTGTCCTGTGGACAGATTCTCCCACCTGAGCTGTGGATCTCTGCAGCTCCCCCAGAGTTACCATGGGCCTCTTGGCTGCTTCTCTGATTAATGATCTCCTTGCCCAGCCTGTCAGTTTAGGTGGACGGCCATGTCTTGGTAGGTTTGCAGCTGTGCCATACTCCTCCATTTTTGGATGATAGATTGAACAGAGCTCTGTGAGATGTTCAAAGCTTGGGATATTTTTTTATAACCTAACCCTGCTTTAAACTTCTCTAAAACGTTATCCCTGACCTGTCTGGTGTGTTCCTTGGCCTTCATGATGCTGTTTGTTCACTAAGGTTCTCTAACAAATCTCTGAGGGCTTCACAGTACAGCTGTATTTATACTGAGATTAAATTACACACAGGGGGACTATTTACTAATTAGGTGACTTCTGAAGGCAATTGGTTCCACTAGATCAGCGTTTCTCAACCCGTGGGTCGCGACCCCCTGGGGGGTCGATTGCCGATTTCCAGGGGGTCGCGACGCTGCACGGCTCGCTGCACATCTCTCCAGACAGACCCGACTCCGTAGTATGTCGGGTCCGTCTCGGCCAGCAAGACGTCACTTCCGGGAGAGGAGAGGAGAGGAGAGGAGGAGGAGGGAGTCTGAGGGACGGTGTGGCGCTGTTCTGAGGTCTGTGTACTGTTTCTCTGTAATGTAGAGGAGAGAGACAGTGACCAGGAAGGGGGGGAGAGGACATGCGCTGGGAGGACGCTATGGGAAGGGATAGAGGGGGTCTGCACTGATAGAGGGGGGTCTATACTGATAGAGGGGGTCTGCACTGATAGAGGGGGGGGTCTGCACTGATAGAGGGGGGGTATGCACTGATAGAGGGGGGAGTCTGCACAGATAGAGGGGGGGGTCTGCACAGTTAGAGGGGGGTCTGCACAGATAGAGGGGGGTCTGCACAGATAGAGGGGGGGTCTGCACTGATAGAAGGGGGTCTGCACTGATAGTGGGGGTCTATAATGATAGAGGGGTTTGCACTGGGGGGAGGGGGGTCTATACCAGAGGGTTCTGAAGAGAGCAAAAGGAGGGGGAGGAACAAAGAAAAAGGGAGAGAAAATAAGAGAACAAGAAAGACGGATAGAGAGAGAGAGAAAGATGGGGAAAAACCCCCCAAGAAATTAGGATAGAGAGAGTTAAAAAGGAAAGAAAGGATAACAAAGAGAAAGAGTGGTACATCCTAAAATGTACCATAAGGGGTTTTAATACTGTGGAAGGGACTCAGGGAGTGATAAATGTCCGCAGGTTAGGGGCGCAAATTACTTACAACCCACGCTACGAAAATAATTTTACTGCTAGGGGTCCCCGCAACTTGGGAAATTTTATTAAGGGGTCACGGCACTTGTAAGGTTGAGAACCACTGCACTAGATTTTAGTTAGGGGTATCAGTAAAGGGGGCTGAATACAAATGCCCCCCACACTTTTCACAGATTTATTTGTAAAAAATGTAAAAAATGTTGAAAACCATTTATAATTTTTCTTCCACTGCACAATTATGTGCCACTTTGTGTTGGTCTATCACATAAAATACATAATCCCTGGGCTGAGTCCCGCTGTCTGTGTCAATTGAGCACGCACGAGCGCCCCCATGGGAAGCAGCTTCCCGTGAGGGCACTGGCCAGGGAGGAGGGGCCAGGAGCGCCAACGGGGGACCTGAAAAGAGGAGGTTCCCGTCCACTCTGTGCGATTCCATTGCACAGAGCAGGTAAGTATAGACATGTTTGTTATTGTTAAAAAAAATACCTTTACAACCCCTTTCAGAAAGTCATTGTCTTCCTACGCTTCTAAAGACTGGAAACAGTATCTTCTGTACTGCAATTAGCTGAAGTAAAATTGTGCTGGATTCAACTTCTGTGTCTATTAAAGAGTTAAGCTGCCTGTGGATTGTGCCAAGTCAGCAGGTGACCATACTGTCCAGAAAGACTGGGTTTAAGGAGGTATGCAATGCCACAAGGCTCTTTGTAGCCTGGATGAGCCCATGCCATCATTGCTTAAGCTTTAGACCACAATGGGGAGCTCAGAAACAACATCTTGTTTCATTTATGACACAAAAAGGGTACCTTTCATACTGGAATACAATGATTTGATAATGTTGACCCATTCCCCATTAATCCCTGTAAACCAGGTCTGTGTTAGCTCTGTGTAAGCGGTATAAAACTCAAAACCCAAAATGTTACATATTGCAGCTTACCAATTCTTAGTTGTGGTGGCTGCATTTGTAAGCTTTCTTTCCTTTATTTTCTCCTGGTGATCTGGCCAGTAAGTCTGTTGTTTTTCAATAAGCTGTCCTGCAGATGGTAGCAGTTTACATGGATGAGACAAACCATGTACCACTGACAGGGGTGCTTATAATGATTTATTTTATTTATCAGTGTAAGACCTTTATCCCAAAAAAAATAAAATTGATGCTGTAACTGCTTAAAAAGTGTAAGCTGGAGCAGTGGCGGCTGGTGGAGATTTTTTTGGGGTGGCGGCAAACAACCACCCCCCTGGTCGGCCGGCAGCAACCTCCCCTCTCGCTCCCGCTTGGTCGCCCCCCCGGTCGGTACTTACCGCATTGACGGTTGCGGGCGGGAAGCACTCCTGCAGGGGACGGGCGGGCATCTCCTCCCCCTCTGCATCTCCTAGATGTTCAATAGGATCGCTTGTCCTTTCAGCCAATCGGGTGACGGGTTTCAGGTCCTGATTGGCCGGGAGGAGGATCAGTGTGAAAATAGCGAATATTCATTTGCTATTGTCACACAATTTGGTGGGCTTGGAGCGCAGTGCTCTGTGCACTGAGGCCACCCTTTATTGAAGCCTATTAGGGCCTCTGGTTCTAATCACATGCTTCAAACAAACACCCCCCCCCCCCCATTGGAATCCATGTGTTCGGCTCCCTGGACGCATGGATGGGAGGGCTGCGCCCATGTGCCCCTAATGGAAAGCCACCACTGAGCTGGAGTTCATCTTCAATTTCTTAGTGTATCTAAATCTGCTAGTACATCTAACACTCCCCTCCCCCCCATATAAACAATTGCTGCTGTCCAAAGGTGTCTCTGTGCTCCTTCATCCAGAGCAGTAGTGTCCTACTGGCCAGATCACCAGGTAAAAACCTAACAAAAAAGAAAATGAATGCAGCCACCATATCTAATGATTGGTAAGCTGCAATGTATTATATTTTTTATTTTGGGTTTAATACCACTTTAAAGTAGAACTCCTTCCATACCGTTCTAAAAATATATATATATATATATATAGTGTAAAAGGATTAGAACATCTGCTGGGTTTGCATTGCTGTGTGCATCTCTGAAGGTGTCACCAAGACAGGAAGTGAGTGAAAATCTACCCAATGGTGACCCTGACAGCAAACAAAATGTGACAAAGTTATACCCTTTCCTTTTTATCCAAAACAAGATAATAAAATTGGCTAAAGTGATCCTTTATTATATTTATCATATATGTTTATCACTTGAAAAGTCTTTTTTGCCTATGATTTCCTTTGTAGAGCCCCTTTGTTTTAGGCGTCCTAAAAGGTAGCAGAAAAATAAATTTCCTTTCACCATAAAGGATTAGGGAGAATTTCCCAGCTCCGGTTGCAGTCACTAATAACTCCCATCTTCCTCATATAACTTATGAAGGTGGTGTCGTGTTGTAATGACATGGAGGGTTCCCGGTTCTGATAACCGGGGAGTAGAAGAATATATTTCACTACAACTAGAAGTCTATAACACATTCTCCTCGCCGGCGTATAGACTTATACTAATGGCCCAATTTGGTTGCTTCCTGAGAAGCGATAATGATTTATCGCTCGCCAATAAAATGGCTTTTTTGACTGGTAATTTACGGCCGACGTCGGAGCCTTTTTATACGGCCGAGAAAGGAAGATGTAAGTTTTACAGCTCCTGTCCGCTGGATTTATACGCTGGGTTCCGTTGTCTTGATATTTGAGTGAAAACACATAATATCTGAGCCGGGGTGTTTCCATTCAATCAGGATGTCGGCCATTAAATGTCTCCGCTCACACTGGCCGGTTTTAGTTACAACCCCCGGATTTCCAGGGAGGGAGTAGATGAGGCAGAACAGGAGCTGCTATACCTTGTCTGCATAACATGCTACTGAAACACCAAGATAAATATAGAGGACCTAGGTTGAAGATTAACTCCACTTTCGTGGGGGGAAAAAAAAAATATATATATATATATACTATATTGTCAAAAGTATTGGGACGCCTGCCTTTATACGCACATGAACTTTAATGGCATCCCAGTCTTAGTCAGTAGGATTCAATATTGAGTTGGCCCACCCTTTGCAACAATAACAGCTTCAACTCTTCTGGGAAGGCTGTCCACAAGGTTTAGGAGTGTCTATGGCAGTGGTTCTCAACTCCGGTCCTCAGGACCCACCAACAAGCCAGATTTTCAGTATTACCTTGGGGAGATGCAGACTAGAATGCTGCAATCACTGAGCAGCAAATGATATCACCTGGGATGTATTTCAGTTATCCTGCAAACCTGGCCTGTTAGTGGGTCCCGAGGACAGGGGTTGAGAACCACTGGTCTATGGGAATGTTTGACCATTCTTCCAGAAGCGCATTTGTTAGATCAGGCGCTGATGTTGGATGAGAAGGCCTGGCTCGCAGTCTCCTCTTTAATTCATCCCAAAGGTGTTCTATCGGGTTGAGGTCAGGACTCTGTGCAGGCCAGTCAAGTTCCTCCACCCCAAACTCCCTCATCCATGTCTTTATGGACCTTGCTTTGTGCACTGGTGCACAGTCATATTGGAACAGGAAGGGACCATCCCCAAACTGTTGCCACAAAGTTGGGAGCATGAAATTGTCCAAAATGTCTTGGTATGCTGACGCCTTAAGAGTTCCCTTCAATGGAACTAAGGGGCCAAGCCCAACCCCTGAAAAACAATCTCACACCATTATGGGCCCTCGGCCAAATGATTTGGATTCAGGATCCAAGGTTTCCCAGCAGAACATTGCCCAAAGCATCACATTGCCTCTGCCAGCTTGCCTTCTTCCTATACTGCATCCTGGTGCCATCCCTTGCCCATGTAAATGACGCTCATGCAACCGGCCACCCACACAATGTAAAAGAAGATGTGATTCATCAGACCAGGCCACCTTCTTCCATTGCTCCGTGGTCCAGTTCTGATGCTCACGTGCCAATTGTAGGCACTGTTGGCTGAGGACACGGGTCAGCGTCAGTGTTGCCAACCTCTCGCAGCATTTTTTACTGGCAGAACATGGCAAATTTACTGGCAGAGCACATTTTTTACTGCCACCTTGAAAAATAATAGAACTCCTATGAAAAACGAAGACAATTGATATGTAAACACAACATGGAAACACTGACAATACCCATATCAAGTAGTTTGCCTGGTTTACACTTAAAAAGTCAGCACAGCATGACAAATTATCCGACCCTGATATTTATAGACAGTTGTAAAAATGACTGATTTTTACAAACTGTCAGTAAATTTACTGGCGGTTGGCAACCCTGGTCAGCGTGGGCATCCTGACTGGTCTGCAGCTACACAGCCCCATACACAACAAACTGTGATGCCCATTTTTCTGCTTTTTACAAACAAACTACAGGGACAACATGTTTACTCAAAACGTAGTACAGCTGCCTGAATCAGATCGCATGGGCGTGAATACCCATGACATCCAATTCCAGTACGACAAAAAAAGGGGGACCTGCATACTGTGCGATGTGAGCCATGCAAAATGAATGGCTCAAATTGCACCACATCACATGTGATTTGCATAGGAATGTGATGTGATTCCTGTGGGAATCACATGCAATGCGCTGCATCGCACTAATGTGAACCCAGGTTAATGGAGTATGTAGGCAGGTGTAGGTTGACCTCCGTACACAGGTGGCGCTGTCACTCTCTCCGCCTGGTGGTTGCAGACAGTGCCACCTGTGTAGGGATGTCAACCTACACCTGCCTATAAGTATTTATAATTACATATAAAGGAGAAAGGAGTAAGGGTGCTTCTGTAAGAGTTATTCCTCCAGTACCAGCAGCAAACTTCCAATGGGTATAAGCAGCAACAATAAATAAAAGGAATGTCACTTGCAGCAGCACTTTGTTGAGAAGAATAACAGAGATCAAAAGAAAGAACAGAAAGCGCTTCTAAGTGCAGCATTCACAATGTTGAATTAAGAACAATGGTTAAAAACACTTCCAAGAGCCATGGTGTAAATAGGCATGTCAGCATAAAAATGCCCCTGCTTGGTCCTGCGCCGCTAAGGGGAGATACAATATCTCACAAAAGTAAGTGCACACCCTCGCATTTTTGTAAATATTTTATTCTATCTTTTCATGTGACAACACTGAAGAAATGACACTTTGCTACAATGTAAAGTAGTGAGTGTACAGCTTGTATAACAGTGTAAATTTGCTGTCCCCTCAAAATAACTCAACACACAGCCATTAATGTCTAAACTGCTGGCAACCAAAGTGAGTACACCCCTAAGTAAAAATGTCCAAATAGGACCCGATTAGCCATTTTCTCTCCCCGGTGTTATGTGACTCATTAGTGTTATAAGGTCTTATGTGTGAATGGGGAACAGGTGTGTTAAATTTGGTGTTATCACTCTCACTCTCTCATACTGGTCACTGGAAGTTCAATATGGTACCTCATGGCAAAGAACTCTCTGAGGATCTGAAAAAAAGAATTGTTGCTCTACATAAAGATGGCCTGGGCTATAAGAAGATTGGTCTGCATGGCTGTTGCCCCAGAAGGAAGCCTCTTCTAAAGATGATGCACAAGAAAGCCTGCAAACAGTTTGCTGAAGACAAGCAGACTAAGGACATAGATTACTGGAACCATATCCTGTGGTCTGATGAGACCAAGATAAACTTATTTGTTTCAGATGGTGTCAAGCGTGTGGGGGCAACCAGGTGAGGAGTACAAAGACAAGTGTGTCTTGCCTACAGTCAAGCATGGTGGTGGGAGAATTATGTTCTGGGGCTGCATGAGTGCTGCCGGCACTGGGGAGCTACAGTTCAGTGAGGGAACCATGAATGCCAACATGAACTGTGACATACTGAAGCAGAGCATGATCCCCTCCCTTCAGAGACTGGGCAGTATTCCAACATGATAACGACCCAAAACACCTCCAAGACGACCACTGCCTTGCTAAAGAAGCTGAGGGTAAAGGTGATGGACTGGCCAAGAATGTCTCCAGACCTAAACCCTATTGAGCATCTGTGGGGCATCCTCAAGCGGAAGGTGGAGGAGCGCAAGGTCTCTAACATACACCAGTTCTGTGATGTCCCCATGGAGGAGTGGAAGAGGACTCCAATGGCAACCTGTGAGGCTCTGGTGAACTCCATGCCCAAGGGGGTTAAGGCAGTGCTGAAAAATAATGGTGGCCACACAAAATATTGACACTTTGGGCCCAATTTGGACATTTTCACTTAGGGGTGTACTCACTTTTGTTGTCAGTGGTTTAGACATTAATGGCTGTGTGTTGAGTTATTTTGAGGGGACAGCAAATTTACACTGTTATACAAGCTGTACACTCACTACTTTGCATTGAAGCAAAGTGCAATTTCTTCAGTGTTGTCACATGAAAAGATATAATAAAATATTTACAAAAATGTGAGGGGTGTACTCACTTTTGTGAGATACTGTAAGTCGGTCAGCAGCTGTATGTATTATCCAGGTCTGATGAAGGAACGATCCACACATGCTCACATGTGTTCCAGCATGGTCTCAGAAGCCGGGCGGCCATCTTGCTCCTCCCTTCTCCTCCCTGAATAACACATACAGCTGCTGGCCGGCTTATCTCCTCCTGGAGGCGCAGGACCAAGCAAGGAAGTTTTTATGTTAAGATGCCTATTTATACCATGGAGTTTTTTTAACCATTGCACTTATTTAAACATTGTGAATGCTGTACTTAGAAGCGCCTTTTGTTCTTTCTTAAAATTACATATATTCCCCTTATTGCATGTGGAAATATTTATTGGTCAGGTGCATGTTTAGCCATTCGCTCAAATTAACATGACGAAAAAAAATTCCAGATTTCATTTTCTCACAGTGATACTTAATTGCAACACCCTTTAAGTACAGAGAGCCACCTCGCCCCCAGCATTAATGCTGCACCTAATTCCATAGAATGGGGGGGGGGGTCATCTTCTCGCCTTTCCCTGTTCTGCCAAGTCTCTCCATATAAGGAAGAAGACGGCGGAGCGCAGCCAGCCGCCATTAGATGGACAGGTGTCTGATGGAGGATAATGTTGTCATTATTTACTAAGCTGCATCTGCGCCGTCTTCAAATTAGAGGCTCTAGGAAATAAAACAGCCCACAAAGCAGCTTGACATTTTCTCTCGCCGCAGTCCCGTCTCATAATCAACGGAATTAAATGCATCATTTTCCAGAGAAGAACAGATAAAGCAGAGTCGCATTCAGAGACGGTGTGTGAATCTTCGGGGACTTTTACCCTGGGGTACACTTCTGATGGGATCTTGTCGTTTCCAAATGAATTGCTCTTTGCATTTCCACTGTTCAGCATTGAAAAACTTCAGAATTCTCTTTTCCTTTTATATTTCACGGCTTTTATTGATTTCGACCTAAAGACTAATTACAAATTCATCCAAAATGTATATACAATTTCTATAACTGAAATGAAAAAGGTGCATCTCTGCGCAGTGGTGGGGCGGCAGCTGACATGTAAAAATAATACTGTACACCAAACGTATAAATAATCTTAAGAAAAAGTGTGTAGTGCCAAAAGTAAATGAACAGCAATACAGTGTGAATACTGTGTTGTAAATGGACAGCACATTGAAATAAAGTCCAAAACAGTGTTAAAGTGCAAAAAAATGCTAAAGTGCAAAAAAAAAGTCCAATCTTGAATGAAAATCAGCAAGAAAAAAAAACAATATAGTGAAAAGTATAGATTTAAATGCACAGTCCCATGATAGGATCAGCAATATAAACTTAATGGTGAAAGCACAATAGTTCAGTTTAAAGATGTGCACTAAAAATTGGTGGTGACTTGAAAAGTGAAGAGGTGATCCAGTACAGTGCTCCAGAATATTCCACCGCACCACTGTGAAATGGACACTCACCAGAAAAGCTGGCTGCTGTTACAGCAGCAAACACGCACTCAGTGTAGATCTGTAGTGGGGAAGGCTATTCAGCAACTCACACCATCCAGATGTAGCTGTGGTAAATAAAGCTCATGGGAGCCAAATTAAGTCTCCATAGTGTATTATTTATTGGATTTGTATCTTAAAAGCCAAAATAAAACATAAAACTTATGACAATGGGTGCTACTGCACCAGTGTCTCCGCCCCCGCGCGTTTCGTCCAATAGGATGTTATCAAGGGGATAACCTCAGTCTCCTTGGCTTGTAGTGTAATGTAAAGAGAATTGAAATTGAAGCACAGCATCACTGCTAAGAGGCTCAGATACAACTTTCCATTAAAAGTCAGGGGTACAATCCAAAAAAGTAGCCAATGCGTTTTGGGGGTCTAAGCGCCCCCTTCATCAGACTTGACTGGCAACAATGTGATAAATTGATTTTTTTCAGCACTGAGCACTTTATTCACTATCAACTGCACATGGACTTTATATTATAGTTGATATAATCTATGGCGGATTTTACATCATTAAGGCAGAACTCCAGAAAAAAAATATTTTCCATGTCCTTGTTGCTGATCTCCTTCCTTCACCAACTATGCCATCCATCTTCTTCTGAGCTCTGTAGTTCCTCTGCAATAGCCTGCTGATTTTACTGAGAATCCGTTACTGCCAAGTGGCATCCTGTTTGTAAGACCGCTGGCTGCTATTCCTCCTGTACCCCCAGCCAGCGGTCTTGTCACTTCCTATGAATAGTTCTCTCAAGCTGAACAGGGATTTCTATTTCCACTCTGCTCACTGTAGTGGGCAGAGGGGGTCTCACAGCCCCCAGTCTGTGCCACCCATAGAAGTGGTGTCCTCCTCCCTCCTCCTCTGCTCCCTCCTCCTCCCTGCCAGCACCGCTCCCACTCCGCCCCGACGCCCCCGCTCGCCATGTCTCTCCAGTGCAGAGCAGGGATAGTTACTAGAGATCATCTGCTTGACAAAGCAGAGATCTCGGGCTGACAGGTCTTGTATGTGAGATGCCCATCGCCGTAACGTCCGCCTCCCGTACCGGCATTAGAACAGCGCGCTGTCTATCACAATGCCGGTCCGGGAGGCGCAACGTTACGACGAGCAGTGTTTTCACATTACAAGACTGTCCCAGCCCGAGATCTCTGCTCTGTCATGCGGATGATCTCTGGTAACTATCCCTGCTATGCACTGATGGGCACTGATAAGCTGCACTGGTGGGCACTGGTGAGACCGCACTGATAAGCTGCACTTGTGGGCACTGGTGTGACCACACTGATAAGATTCACTGGTGGGCACTGATGAGACCGCACTGATAAGCTGCACTTATGGGCACTGGTGAGACCGCACTGATAAGCTGCAATGGTGGGCACTGGTGAGCCCACACTGATGAACACTGATAAGCTTCACTAGTGGGCACTGGTGAGGCCGCACTGATAAGTGGCATTGGTGGCCACTGGTGAGACCGCACTGATGGATACTGATAAGTTGATAAGCTGCACTAGTGGGCACTGGTGAGACCGCACTGATGGACACTGATAAGCTGCACTGGTGGGCACTGATAAGCTGCACTGGTGAGACCGCACTGATGGGCATGGATAAGCTGCACTGGTGAAACTGCACTGATAAGCTGCACTGGTGGGCACTGATGAGACCGCACTGATGGACACTGATAAGCTGCACTGGTGGGCACTGATAAGCTGCACTGGTGAGACCACACTGATGGGCACTGATAAGCTGCACTGGTTGGCTCTGGTGAGACCACACTGATAAGCTGCACTGGTGGACAATGGTGAGACTGCACTGATGGGCACTGATAATCTGCACTGGTGGGCACCGATGAGACTGCACTGATGGGCACTGATATGCTGCACTGATGGGCCCTGGTGAGACTGCACTGATGGGAACTGATAAGCTGCACTGGTGGTCACTGATGAGACCTCCCTTATGGACACTGATAAACTGCACTGCGGTGGCGCTGATGAGGCTGCACTGATAAACTGCACTGGTGGACAATGGTGAGACTGCACTGATGGGCACTGATAATCTGCACTGGTGGGCACCGATGAGACTGCACTGATGGGCACTGATATGCTGCACTGATGGGCCCTGGTGAGACTGCACTGATGGGAACTGATAAGCTGCACTGGTGGTCACTGATGAGACCTCCCTTATGGACACTGATAAACTGCACTGCGGTGGCGCTGATGAGGCTGCACTGATAAACTGCACTGGTGGACAATGGTGAGACTGCACTGATGGGCACTGATAATCTGCACTGGTGGGCACCGATGAGACTGCACTGATGGGCACTGATATGCTGCACTGATGGGCCCTGGTGAGACTGCACTGATGGGAACTGATAAGCTTCACTGGTGGTCACTGATGAGACCTCCCTTATGGACACTGATAAACTGTACTGCGGCGGCACTGATGAGGCTTCACTGATAAACTGCACTAACGGGCACTAAGGCTGCACTTATGAGCACTGAAAAGCTGCACTGATAAAGCAGCATTGATATGCTGCACTGATGGCTACACATATGGTGATTGATGAGGCTGCACTGATAAGCAGTGGACACCATCCCTGCAAAGTTTTCAGCCATTTTTTATGTCTTATTTTCAGTCTGATGTGTATTATATGTGACATTACATATCACAGAAACCGGTATTGTCAGGCATTAGAGGGTTCCACCATTATTGTGTTATTGATTAGTAAGTTAGCGCTGCACTTTTTTGTTTTTTTCTCATGCTGACATTTACTTGTGTCACATGCTGATGTAAAGCATCATGGCCCGGCTCTTTCTTTCTATGTTGTGGCTAGGGATGAGCTCATATACACCATACAAGCACTGACTGTATGTTTCTAATAATGGATTACAGCAGAGTACAGTGTGTATAATATATCATTATGGGCATGTGTCTACAGTTCAGTAATGATTACACAAAGCGTGTAAGTGCAATATGTTTATCTCCTGTTGTGACTGGAAGGGGAGAGCACAAACATGCTTTGCATTTATAAAGCTGTAACCTACCTACCCTGTTGTGTATTACTGAGTAGTATGGCTGCCTGCACAATGAGGGGTTTGAGTTATGTTGAAGTGGGCTTGTTCACATTTACATGTACAGGCCTAGTGTACCTCCCACATTCACTGCAATTTGCAAAGCATGAAGGAAAATGTAGTTTGATGATAGTGTAAAGAGAGGGGAGATGATATGATGTAGTCACTATTCTAACAGCTCTTCCTTGGCAGAATACATGCAGCATTTTTTGAATTACAGAGTTGACTTCCTGAAAATTCAATTCGACTTTTCTCTTCAATGGTAAGGAATTTCACATGTAATAATTTTTTAGTATTTTGTGTGGGGGGGGGGGGGGTGTACTAATGGGGGATTTTTTGCAGATCCCAAAGTTCTGCTTTAAGTGTCACTGCACTATTTGGACTTTATTTTTTTATATATATATTTGGACTTTATTTTCTTTAATGCTCATTTGCACATTGTATATATTGGTTTTATACTTGCTTATTTGCATTCATTTGTGATTTCACAAGTCTGTAATTTATAAAAAGTAATTTGCTTTAATGCACTTAATTATGAATTTGGTAATTTAAAGGGGCAGTGCACCTTTTTTAGTCTAGATAGGTTGTTGGCCCAGTGTCTGGGTTGCTGGAGTTGCAGCAGTCCACATACAGACATATTTTTATTTGGAGCTGAGCGCAATAATTTATTTTATTTTGATCGCAAACAATGTGAACAAACCAGAAGTGACCTGGACCTACGTGTGACCTTTTTTATGGTAACATCCAGGTCCAGTGAAGACCAAACAAGTGTAACAAACG
>BLSH010245037.1:69807-80941 GCA_018402905.1 Glandirana rugosa | reverse complement strand
TAGCCTCCACACACACCCATAGATAAATGATCCATATTGGAGTAGAAAATATAAAACGTTATAGATAATTTTTTTACCCAGTAAATAACACAAACAAACCGCATTTTAAGTGAAATCACTTTACAACGCAAAGGATCTGGAAACGCCATTAGAACATACTGTATGTTTTAACTTTACTGTTGATACAATAAGAGATCCCACAGACGAAATTGGTGAAGTCGGGGCCTTCCTAAAGGTCGAAATCCTGGCCTCGGGAAAAACGCTAAGCCGCGACGCAGCGAAATTGACTGTTAATGCGCCAGCACGCTGCAACATGGGTTTGCTTTAAACGCAGGGTACAACGTCGCACGACCGCGTAATTGTCAGTTAAAGCGACGCAGCGCCGAATCGCAAAAAGGGCTCCGGTCCTAAAGCTGGAAATCCTTCCGGGGCTGAAGTGGTTAAAGCAGACACCCTAGAGAATAACATAGTTGTCATTTCAATTTTGTATGTCATACAAGATTACCGCAAAGGTCTAGGAAACGCAACATTTCACTAAAGTGAATTTTACGCCAAACAAACACAATAAATGACCCATTTTTTTAATAGATATTGCAAAATATAAAAGATGAGGTTATACCTAGTAAATAGATACCCACACACACCTCCGATACCGGAGGTGTGTGTGTGAGCAATTCGGCGGCAGCGCAGCCGTCTGAATGCTTTCACCTGACAGGCAGGAGTCAGTTTTACATACAATTCTGTGTGAAAACCCCCAATGTCAGGTCCGTATAGTGTATGGACCTGGCAGCGAAAAGGTTAATAAATGAAAGTCTGAAGGTACAATACACACTGGCTCATAGCTGTTCCTGCAGATATGTTGGTTAACATGACCAAATGTGATGCTGTAACATGTTCTTGGTACAATAATTTTTATTGCAGAGAAAACATATCAATTAAACAGACAATCACCCACGCAGGGGAACATCATAGAAACTATAACAGAAAGAAAGATAGACTATACTTAGTATAATCTATCCACTAAGCGACCAAGTGAGGTAACCCAAAGGTCTATATGAATCACCAGGGTTTAAAGGCCAGCAAACAGAGGTCTTGGTTGTAGGTGCACTGGTGATCAGCGGAGGGCAATGCTAATGTTGATCAATTTAACATCCTCGGTACAGGTCGGGGTGGACTGTCTGTGGGAAAATGCTGGGTTTAGAAGCAAGCCGCTGAAGCCAATTTCTTGTCAGAAATAGGCCCTGTGTCTGGGGCTGCGGGACCCTCAAAAAAGGAGAGTCCGGGGCAACCAGGGACATGAAAGTATCACTAGAAGAAAGACAAAAGAAGAGGAAATGAGAAGAGAAAGAGTGAAAAAAAAAGGGGGGGGGGGGGAATGGGAGGGATGCTGTAGCATGTTCAACCACAAGTTGCACCCCTCTGACACTCCAAAGACAGGATAGCAAAGGGGTAGGCTAGCATTTCACCCCGTGGCTAAAATGGGGGACAGAGAAAGGATATTGGGCACCAATGACTTTTGTCTTTTTAACCACTTCAGCCCTGGAAGGATTTGCCTCCTTCCTGACCAGAGCACTTTTTGCGATACAGCTCTGCGTTGCTTTAATTGACAATTGCGCGGTCGTGCGGCACTGTACCCAAACAAAATTGATGTCCTTTTTTCCCACAAATGGAGCTTTCTTTTGGGACCAATGACATTTATACAACGATCAGAGCTTTAAATAGCCACTGAATACTGTATAAATGTCACTGGCAGGGACATGACAGAGATCGCTGTTCCTGATCACTGGGAACAGTAGATCTGTGTCATGTCCCCTGACAGAATAGGGATCCACTGTGTCTACATCGGGAGATCCCCATTCTGCCTCTGTAACATGCGATTGCGTGTCGCCGCTGGACATCAATTCTGCCCTACCCGCGGGCACGCTCACCCTCCTGCAACTGCGCCTGCGCGAGGCACCGTACAGCTACGGTAATTCACACAGGATCGGCAAACAGTTAAAGTTTGATTACAGAATGGTTAAGGAGGTTAGGGTTTGGGGTCCCAGATACCATAGCAGATCACTTGCAGACTCTCCAGATCCAGATCAATGTCCAGATTCACAGTGTCAAAACCTTTAAGCCGATCCGGCAACACTGTAAGCGCATTGCTGAATTCCAGTGTGTCTTCGAAGAGAGTCACCAAGCCCTTCTGAAAGACCAACCTTCTTTTGGCTCTCTCCAGCAAGGGGTCTCCCCTGGATCTTCTCCTTGGCACAGCTTCCTAAGACGAGGCAGGACAGATTCAGGACCACTTCAGAACACGTTAGGCCCCAAATCAGGCTATTGAGCCTAACACCAGAGCTCCATCCAGCGGCACCCCCCTAGGCCTCAGCCCAGGGTAAAAGAGCAAGCACATGGCCTGTCCCAAATATTTACATCCTCCTCCCAGCATACACCAGCAACATAAACCCCCTACTGGATTGGCTTAAGGACAAGGCATGGGGCTGAGCAAGAGATTGGTGCTGGCTTATCACTAAATCAGGTTATAGGCAAAGTAAGAACTTTACCCCCCATACCCACCCCTAATCCCTTTGTCTGGCATTGGTAAGGAATATTTGCATTGACTCTTCTCTTATTCATCAGATACCAATAGCTTACAGGTGCATCCTCCTTTGTAAATTAACAGGCAGGTGCACAGTTTTAACCAATAGCACTATCCTCCTAGTTTACTGCAAAGGCATGAAGACTATAAATGGGCCCCCTCGGCTTCCACCAGGCCCTGTCTAAGTTGGTTTGTGGCCCACTACAGCATGGGAGTCAACTGACACAATGTGATGTACTTGACCCTGTAGTCTTCTCCATACATCTCTATGCAATAACAAGCACCTTGCCCTCTGGAGATGCTTATTACTGACCTCTACAATATTGAAACCATCCATCCATCCAAATTGGTGCACCAGATTTTATCAGGTTGCTTATAGCTACAGGGATAACATAGAAATCTGTACATAACATGCCATCAGGAACATAGGGTATAGCAGGCAAAATTTAAAAGGAATCACAAATGACTTTCAGCAAAGAAGCAATAAAAAAATAACTCAGGATGACATCTCATTGAAAGCGCAGTATAGATTCCCTTTAATGGACCTAAAAATTATTTTACAGGTTTTCCATCTTTAGCTTTTCTTGCATATTATCTTTTCGACCACTTAAGTCTGAAGCTTTGTTGAAAGACCCCGGCAGATCTCTGCATATTTTAACGGTAAAGTCCTGAACTAATTACACCTAGACGCTACCCCCTGCTCTGGAAGAAGGAAACCCCAGCTGTTATAACAAGGACTGGGGTCTGTGCTGCTCCATCGGTTATCCGAGGCTCGTGTAGCCCCTACCGCTGTGTTGCTGTAATTATACTCTCCTCTGAATACTTGTCCTTTCAATAGGAGCCATACTGGGAGCATTGCAAAACATTCACATTTTGCACAGACTTTCATTAGACATTCCCCATTTCCTCCAATGTATTATTATTATTTTAAGGGGGAGATAACGATTGGCTTTGTCATTTCAGATCGGCCTAAATGCATTGAAAGAAAAATAAAACTCTGGAGGGCATAAAACACTCTGTATACACATAACACATAATTAATATTATTGTTATAAATATTCTAATATAATAAAACAAATATTGTTCCAAAGCTTTGGGATTTTCAAGTTGCCAAAGTAATACATTACAAATATATAAAACACATGTGGCATGCAAAAATATCCTGTCTATTGTATTCTGCAGTAATTTGCTATAAAATGTGGTCTGCTCCCCTTCCAAGTTAAAACAATAGACACATTGGGGTTGATTTACTAAAGCTGGAGAGTGCAAAAAACGGTGCAACTGTGCATGCTAGCCAATCGGCTTCTAAACTCAGCTTGTTCAATCAAGCTTTGACAATAAAACCTTGAAGCTGATTGGTTTCTGTATGGAGCTTCACCAAATTTTGCACTTTCAAACTCTGGTAAATCAACCCCATTGTGCCTAAGCTGATAACACGCATACTATTCTAATTTCTCATGCCTTTAATTAAACATGCCTTTTAATTTCATAGTACCAGAGGAACAAATGTTCACAGTACTGGAGGAAGAAGTAAGTGAACTCATTGGGATTGCATAACTCCCAACTGTCCCTGATTTTGAGGGACTGTCCCTCATTTGGATTAAAGTCCCTCTGTCCCTCTTTACTCCTCATTTGTCCCTCATTTTGGTCTGGTCTATATAACTGTATATAAAATGCACTTCTTAGCTGTCATAAAGTGGTTTACAGTGCAAAGCTTTTCATCCAGTTTATAAATTGCTGCATTTGTAAGTTCCAAAAGCCAATATAAAGAAACAGAAGTGGTAAAAAAAAACACTTGTCAGTTTAATGGTTAATTTTTTTTTTAATTCTCCTTTAAGGGGGCGTGGCAGGGGGTGTGTCCTATGTCTACATACTTATGCTAATAGGTGTCCCTCATTCCCATCTTAGAATGTTGGGAGGTATGGGATTGACTTACTAAAGACAAATAGACTGTGCATTTTGTAGATTTAGTTGCTCCAGAGCTTAGTAAATCAGGCTTCACTGTGCAAACAATACCCATTCACATGCAAGAAAAAAAAAAACAGCATTTTTGCTTGCACATGATGGGATGATGGAAGTTAGCAGAGCTTTCCCTCATGTACTAAGCTCTGGAACAACTGCACTTGCAAAATGCACAGTCTATTTGCCTTTAGTAAATCAACCCCATAGACTAGTTACTTCAAAGAAAGCTAATTGGAGTCAGTAGTTTGCACACCTGGAGTCCAATGAATGAAATGAGTTTGGAAGTGTGGTTTAGAGCAACTATGATTAATAAAAGACATTCAAGCATTTTAAGATTGCTGTTCATAAGAAGCATCAGCTGAACCAAGCCTTGCAAAAATGAGTTCTCTGAAGACATACAATCAAGAGTAATTGATATGCATAAGGCTAGAAAGGGATACAAAGCAATCTCATAGTGTTCAGGCATCCATCAGTCGACAGGGAGACAAATTGTCTATAAATGGAGACAATTTAGTACTATGGCTACTCTTCGTAGAAGTGGGAGCCCAGCCAAGACGACTCCCAAGACACAACACAGAATCGTCTATGAGGTAAAGAAGATCCCACAAGTAACAGCTAAAGGCTTGAAGACATCAATGAAACTGGCAAACATCCCTGTTTATGAGTCTACCATATGCAAGTCTTTGAAGAGGCAGGTAGTCCATGACAGAACATCACGGAGGAAGCCAATGCTCTCCAAAAAAAAACATTGCGGCATGCCCGAAGTTTGCAAAAGAGTACCTTGGCAAGCTGCAATGCTACTAGGAAAATAATTTTGGATTAATGTAACAAAAAGTTTAATTGTTCGGGAGAAATACTCAGCACAATATATGGCGCAAAAAGGACACAGCTTACCAACATCAAAACATCATCGCAATGGTGAAGTATGGTGGAGGAAACATCATGATTTGGGCTTGCTTCGATGCCTTAGGGCCTGGACCACTTGCCATTATAGACGGGAAAATTAATTCCCAAGTGTGCCAAAATATTCTACAATATAACGTCAGGGTTGCTTTCTGCCAGTTGAGGCTTAGTAGAAGTTGGGTGATACAGCAAGACAATGCATCTAAATCCACCACATATTGTCATCCTAAAAAGAAAATGTGCCTTTTCGAGTGGCCCAGTCAGAGATCAGAATGACCTCAAGAGAGCCATTCACACCAGACATCCTACAAATGTATCTGAGCTGAAGCAAACATGGTCAACCATTTCTCCTGGAGGTCTGATCCAGAACTACCGAAACGCTTGCTTGAAGTTATTGCTGCCAAAGGAAATTTGACCAGCTATTAACTCCAAGAGGTCACTTACTTTTTCCTCCATCACTGTGAATGATTAATGGATAAACTGAATAAAGACACAAGGATTTAGAATTGTTTGTGTGATACCAGCTTAAGGACATTTGTGTTTTTCTGTTGTTGAGACTTAGATGAGGATCAGAACACATTACTGCAGAAACCCAGTTAATTCCAAGGGGGTCACATACTTTTTCTTGCCAATTTATCCGTATTGCAACAACCATCAACAAACATATCCAGTGTATGCCAGAGCTGAATCAGTTTAAGTCTCTTCATACATAGCTTGAACTGGTAGTCTCTACATGTTTTGCCAAGATTGGCATCAAATGACAATCATCTGCCCTACTTAAAATGAATAAAATGGTATACATACAGTAAATAACTAATTACTTGTGCATAATACAAACATATAACACTTTAAATCATCATCATTAATTACCTTAATGATTAATTATTAATGGTGATTTAAAGTTTTATATATTTGTATTATGGAGAGACTCAAATGGAATCAACTCTGGCATACATCGGATATGTTTGTTGATGGTATTAAACAATTTTTGGAATAAAAATATATGCATTTTATATATTTGTGATGTATTACTCTGGCGCCTTGAAAACCATATTTGCTGCATTTTATGGGATGTGGTGCTTTATCATTCACCACTATCCAAAATCCATTTTCTTCTACTACAATAAAACCTCTAAGTTCTTCTGAGAGGTCAGGTTCTGCACGTAGGCGGTGCTTAGGTCCACGGTACCCAATCAGGGAGAGACCAAGCACAATCCTTGATTGTAGTAATTATCTTGTATATTGTAGGTTAGCAGTAATGAATAATGGTGTGGAAGGTGTGTGAAGGAGGCGGTTTGCAGTGTAACAGGATGGTGCTGTAATACTGCTGGAAGGAGACCCATGTTACTGTTCCAGATACCAAGATGCTTTCCTCTTGTCAAGCATTGTTCCTATTCTGACTCCAGGAACCGCTTCTTGCACCATATATTTTCCTTCACCAGTCGGGTCCCTGACCTATCACTTGCTCCAGGTGCGCTCCAATGATGTGGGTAGCCTATTATATTTTATGTCCCACACCAAGATGGCACTGGAGATCTTGAAAGAGTACAGCATCCAATCAGACTAATCCGTCTGTCTCTGTCTTATTGACGTAGTCCATAAGAGGACACTGCCCCTAAGAGACTCCACTCCATTTGTAATAATTGCAGAGCGCCATTATTGTACGCTTAACAGGCATGCCTAGTCAGTGAATCAATGGATTGGATGTAGGCATTGTTCAGCCAACAATTTTTCGCCAGTGTTTCCCAAAATGGTGAAACTGTGGGGAGGGGTTAGGATTTGTGTCACCGACTTTAGTGTTTTTGAAGTTTTACGTCATTGCAGTTATACTTTTTTTTATCAATCGAAGGGTGTTACAAGTGCCCTATCTCTTTTTTACCTTATGTAATACACTTCTGAAAAGCGCACAGCCAGGGCACAGAGCATACCCCAGGCCATAGAGTTGATAGAAATATTTCAGGCACTCCCGAGTTCTGGGCCTCCAGTGGAACCTGAGAACAAGACCAGCGCCAACTAGAATCACTGAATTCCTCCTTAAACAAGGAAGGCAGGCATGACTCCCACCCATTGTTCCTGCATAGATAAAATGCCTGCTCGATTTCCCAAGAATTTTGTAAATTGTGCTCCTGTCGTTCTCCTGAATATTGCAAGATGTCGCCATGGCAGAGTTGATAACATGCGAAGAATCTTAATGGCCGCTGTCTGCCTTATTCATGCCTTCCGATTCATTTCCAGCTCTATTTGTATTCATTTTACTCATTCCCTTTTATTTCACAAAGCCCAGTGGAGAATGAAAATGAGAAGGTTAGTGCTGGGGGACATTTCTGTGGAATGTTTAAATTGGCATTTGACATAGTGAGTTTATGAATGTTCTGACCAGGGAGACTTTTATACTGAAAGATCTAGATAATAGGGCCCATTCGGGAAAGTGCCTTTATTTAGGATGGCCTGTATTGCTCACAGTCACCAATCAGATTCAGACTTTTAGGTCTCAAATGATGGATATAGACCTGTGGATTCTTCCTATAATGACTAAGCATCAAACAATGAAGTCAGCGAAGTAAACTCAGAATCCCAAAAATGAGACTGTGATGGACCGCCTGGCACCCAGCCTGGGTGCCTCTGCCATGTTACAGATTCCTTCACTCAGGAACCAGGTATTATAGCTGAGCATTGCACCCAAGAACTAGACGACACTAGCTTAGGTGAAACCTAGAGCTGACTTTATTGTAAATTCACACAGCATTTACACCACACAAAATCAGGTAAGAGCTTGATCAGATTAACCTAAACAATGCAAACTATAAACAGTAATACCATCAGTACATCTAAAGGCTTTTTCACACATGCGGACCACTCAGGTCCACCTGTCCATTTTTCAGGCGGACCTCAATGGACGCTCCATTCAGCCCTATGGAGCAGCAAATGTCAGCGGTGACATGTCCGCTGACATCCGATCCGCTCAGCTAAATACAGATGGATGGAAACCCTAATTTCCATCCATCTGGCGGATTGGATCGGATGAAAACGGACAGGTGGATCCGTTTTCATCCGATCCCCCATAGAGGAGAGCAGGGCTCTGACTGGTCTGTCTCTGCACAGCGAGCAGAGAAGGACCTGTCATCCGCCGGCTCAGCGGGGATCCACGGATCGATCCCCGCTGAACAAACGGAGCCCATCAAAATGGATGGACATAAAACGGATGGGCATGTGCGCAAGAGTCCTTACAGAGCATCTAATGAACAGCTAATATAAACACATAAACATCCCACAACAGTGTGGTAACAAGGTAAAGTGGAAACAATGCTAGTCACATCTCCAAGAGGATTACAGTAGCAGACAGACAGAAACAATAGGTGACTCAATTAACAATGGGAATTCACACCTAGGAGGCACGCAATGGGGAAATTATACCATGAGAAAAAGACAATTTACTAAACAGATTATAGTAGGAGACCCCAGCATCAGGTTGTTTTGAGCTGATTATGTTAACATCTGCTCTGAGTCTAGGCATGGGGGGGCTTGAAGCAGTCAATGCTAGTTTGGGCATAGAGGCCCCAAATCTGTATCCCAATCCTCCAGTTCTCAGGGTCTGTGTGATTCAGGGAGACAGGGACCCAAGTCCAAAGCAAAACCACTTCAAAGGTTCCCCAGGCACACCCCTCCCAAAGAATAAATCCCCCTCAAAAGCCAGGGCCCATAGTCAGTAGGCAAGAGACTACCCTGCAGTCCCCTCCAAACGCTCCTGTCCCAGTTAAGTCTGTCACATTTCTCCCCCCTGAAAAGTAAACTAACCAGGTCCCAGACCTCCACCTGGTATGGACCTGCGTTAGTCTGGCAGGGTGAACCCACGTATTCCGTCCACATGATTTCCATTTTTGGCTCTATGGCCTCAGGGAAAAATGAGACAAACTGAGTTCTGCAGTGCTCATGTGTTAACAAGGAACATGCTGATAGTTGGAGAGAGCCGAGTGACAGAGAGATGAGCTCATCAGTCTGCTGCTTCTTCTTTTACTGTCCAGTCACAAGTGTCGGGAGGGACAAGACTTATAAATGTTACTAAACTGCAGGTAAGGAAAGTCAGGTCTCCTGCCTGGCTTGGCCTGTGTGGCAGAGCTGTGTAAATCGCAGGAGTAGATCTGAAGAAAGGCAAATCATTTGGCAGGTAAAACAGCTAACATATGTAACTATTCAATCTGTGCATTAAGCTGTGTGCCTGGAGTTCAGCTTTAAGCTGGGTTCACACTATCGCTGCATGCAACTCACAGCAGGGGTCCGGTGCGTCCTGGTTCACCTTTTCAGGTCTGATTTCAGCCTGAAAGACGTACAGGGCTCCTATGCAAATTCACACCGGAGCCGCAGCAGAGATATGTGAACCGGCTCCATAGAGATACAGTCAAAATCTCCTGCTATTGCGAATTTGATGTGGAAGTCCACATCCAATTCGCAAAAATAATGTGAACCCAGACTTAAGGAAGGGCACCTGCCACACATCCAACTGACTGTGACTGAGCAAATGTCCATCATCAATCATCTATAATGGCTTCACTATCACTGCCATGCTCCGCTGGATGCCAGCAACATTTTTTTGCTCGTCACAAGGAGGAAGGTAAATGCAAGATTACATTCACATAATTTCTACACACCAGCTGCAATCAGTCTGGAAGTGGATGTGCCTTTCCTGGCTAATGAAATCAGAAATATGCTGGCATGTATCAGTGTTGCCAACCTCCCGCAGCATTTTTTACTGGCAAAACATGGGAAATTTACTGGCAGAGCACATTTTTTACTGGCAACCTGAAAAATAACTGTACTCCTATTAAAAACTAAGACAATGGATATTTAAACACAACATGGAAACACTGACAATACCCATATCAAGTTGTTTGCCCCGTTTACACTTAAAAAGTCAGCACAGCATGACAAATTATCAGACCCTGATATTTATAGACAGTTGTAAAAATCACTGATTTTTACAAACTGTCAGTAAATTTACTGGCGGTTGGCAACACTGGCATGTATGAGTAGCAATTCTGCCCTTCCAGCTCTGTATCTACTCATTAAAGCGATTGTCTACCCTTTATAGGGATTTTTACCTACAGGTAAGCCTATAATAAGGCTTACCTGTAGGTAAAATTAATATCTCCTAAACCTGTACGGTTTAGCAGATATTCCCCCTCCAAGCAGCTGTGGCGTCACTGCGCATGCGCCGTGTATGTCCCGCACGGCGCCGGACCTTGCCGGAAAGACGGGCATGCATGGGAGTGACATCTCGTGGCTCTGGCCAGTCACAGCGCCGGAGCCACACACCCGGAAGCAAGATCCGTGGGAAGATGTCCTCTCCCTCAGAGGGGACCGAGCAGCCCGGTCGAATCTTCGTTTCAAGGTGAGTATTTTCATAATGAAATAATGCATGTCCATTTCCATCAAATTGTCATTCAATCCGATCTGCCGGATGGATGACGAATGTATCTTTCTTAGCGGGCTGGATCGAATCAGATGCCGGCGGGTGTCAGTGGACATCCACCACTCTATAGAGATCAATGGGTGGTACAATCCTGAAAAACTGACAGGCAGACCAGATTGGTGCACTGGCGTGAAAGGGGCCTTAAAGTTGGCCAGTTCTTGTCTGAGATAGATGTAAACTAGCAAAATTGTGCCCAATCCAGGACAAGCAAGGATAGAGAT